>PVIC010010532.1:27874-43320 GCA_004025085.1 Thryonomys swinderianus
AGATAAGGTGGCTTAGTGTATCTGGAGTTGTTTCTGGGTCTTCTAATCTATTCCACTGGTCCTCGGGTCTGTTACTTTGCCAGTACCATGCAGTTTTTATCACGGCAGCTTTATAGTAGAGTTTTAAATTGGGAATTGTAATACCCCCTGCCATGTCGTGGTTGCTTAGAATTGCTTTTGCTATTCTAGGTCTCTTGTGTTTCCAGATGAATTTTTGGATTATTTTCTCTAGCTCCGTGAGGTATAGTGTTGGGATTTCAATTGGAATTGCATGGAGTCTCTATAGCAGTTGTGGGAGTATAGCCATTTTGACAATATTGGTTCTCCCTACCCAGGAACAAGGGATGTCTTTCCATTTTCTGATATCCTTTTCTATCTCATTTTTCAGAGTCCTACAGTTTTCAGAGTAAAGGTCTTTAACCTCCTTTGTTAGACTGATTCCTAGATATTTTATTTTTCTGGATGCTATTGTGAAAGGGATTGACCCTACAATTTCTCTTTCAGTGAGTCTGTTGTTTGTGTAGACAAAGGCTGTTGATTTTTGAGTGTTGACCTTGTATCCAGCAACCCTACTAAATTTGGTAATTAAGTCTAGCAGTCTTTTGGTTGACTTTTTTGGATCCTCTAGATAGAGTATCCTATCATCAGCAAATAACGACAGTTTAACTTCTTCCTTTCCTATCTTCCTTTTATATCCTTGTCTTGCCTGATTGCTATGGCTAATGTTTCCAGTACTATATTGAATAAGAGTGGTGACAGTGGACATCCTTGTCTTGTTCCTGATCTTAGTGTAAAAGGTTCCAGTTTTTGACCATGCAGTATGATGCTGGCTGTTGGTTTCTCATAAATACCTTGTATCAGATTGAGAAAAAGTCCATCTATTGCAATTCTCTGTAGGGTTTTGATCATGAATGGGTGTTGGATTTTGCCCAATGGTGCATCTATTGAGATGATCATATGGTTTTTGTCCTTAAGTCTGTTAATGTAGTATATTAAATTGATTGATTTAAGTATGTTGAACCAGCCTTGCACCCTTGGGATAAATCTAACTTGATCGCGGTGTATGATTTTCTTGATAACTCTCTGTATTCTGTTTGCTAGTATTTTACTGAGGACTTTTGCATTAATGTTCATTAGAGAGATTGGCCTGTAGTTTTCTATTTTGGTAGAATCTTACTCTGCCTTTGGAATCAAGGTGATGTTTGCTTCAAGGAAAGATTTGGGGAGTACTGCCTCACTTTCAATTTCTTTGAAAAGATTGAGAAGTACAGGCGTTAACTCTTCTTTAAAAGTTTTATAGAATTCAGCAGTGAAGCCATTGGGACCGGGACTTTTCTTTGTTGGTAGGATTTTTATTACATTTTCAATTTTCCTGATTGATAATGGGTTGTTTAACATTATTATGTCCTGTTCGTTCAGCTTTGGAAGTTCATATGTGTCTAGGGTTCTATCCATTTCCTCTAGATTTTCCATCTTTTTGGAGTATAAATTTTCAAAGTATGTATTTATTATTGTTTGGACTTCCTCTGGATCTGTGCTGATTTTGCCATTTTCCTTCCTTATAGTATGGATTTGAGCCATTCCCTTCCGTTGTTTGATAAGGTCGGCAAAGGGTCTGTCGAATTTATTTATCCTTTCAGAGAACCAACTCTTTGATTCATGGATTCTTTGTATTGTTCTCTTTGTCTCCATTGCATTAATTTCTGCTCTGATCCTAATAATTTTCTCCCTAGTACGAGCTCTGGGTTTGTCTTGTTACTCTTTTTCTAATTGTCTGAGGTTCATCATTAGGTTGTTTATTTCAGTTTGCTCTATTTTCTGAGTGTAGGCATTCATTGCTATGAGTTTCCCTTGTAGAACTGCTTTCATTGTATCTCATAAGTTCATGTATGTTGTACTGGGGTTATCATTTAGTTGTAGAAACTGTTTAATTTCTTCTCTAACTTCTTTTGTGGATCACTGGTTGGTCAACAGAGTGTTGTTCCATTTCCTTGTGTTTGTGCGGATCTTGGAATTTCTTTTGCTATTCAGCTCCAGTTTCAAGGCATTATGGTCTGACAGTATGCAAGGTATTTTTTCTATTCCATTGCATTTACTGATACCTGTTGTATGAACTAGAATGTGTTCTATTTTGGAGATTGATCCATGAGCAGCTCAGAATTTATACTCTGCCTTTGTAGGGTGAAATATTCTGTAGGCATCTATTAAGTCCATTTGCTCAAAAGTTCGATTTAGCTTAAGGATTTCCTTATTGATTCTGTGTCCAGTTGATCTGTCAGTTTGTGACAGTAGCATATTGAAGTCACCTACTACTATTGTATTCATGGTTATCTGGCTTTTCTTGTCCTCTAATGTTTGTTTTATGTAGTTGGGTGCATTCAAGTTTGGTGCATAAATATTTATGATTGTTATTTCTTTCTCTTGGATAGTTCCCTGTACGAGAATATAGTGACCTTCTTTATTTCTTTTAATCAGTTTGGGTTTGAAATCTATTTATCTGCAAACAAGATAGCCACTCCTACTTTTTTGCCATTTCCTGTGGCATGGAGGATTGATTTCCAACCCTTTATTTTCAGTGAGTGGGTTTCCTTCTGAATTAGGTGTGTTTCCTGTATGCAGCAAATTATAGGATCTTGCTTGATCCAATCTGCTAGTCTGTGTCTTTTAATTGGCCCATTGAGTCCATTGACATTAATGGTTGTGACTGATATGTTCATATTCAGAGCTGCTATGTTTCCTTGTTCTTGGTTCTTTTCTTCCTTGCTTTTCCCTTTTTTCTATTTAGTTTATTTTTGTCCCAGTGAGTTCACTCTCCGGGGTCTCATGGGTATGGAATTTTCTGTGTTTTTGTTCCAAGATGTTCTTTAGAATGTTTTGGAGTAGAGGTTTCATATTTGCGAATTTTTTCAGATGTTCTTTATCATGGAAGTATCTGATTTCTCCGTCTATTCTGAAAGATAGTTTTGCAGGATACAACTGACTAGGCTGGAGATTGTTTTCCT
The DNA here is from genome assembly GCA_004025085.1 of Thryonomys swinderianus. Classification (NCBI taxonomy): domain Eukaryota; kingdom Metazoa; phylum Chordata; class Mammalia; order Rodentia; family Thryonomyidae; genus Thryonomys; species Thryonomys swinderianus. The sequence goes on from PVIC010010532.1 coordinate 30,877, forward strand.
GCAATGCTTGAAATACTTCCCTCCATGCTTTCCTTGTGTTGAGTGTTTATATTGAAAAGTCTGTTGTGATCCTAATGGGCTTCTCTTTGTAGGTGATTTTCTTCCTTTTTCTCACTGCTTTCAGTATTTCATTCTTGTGTTGTGTATCTGGAACCTCAATAATTATATGTCTGGGTGTAGATTTTTTTTTTTTTTTTGAGACAGGGTCTCGCTTTGTAGTTCAGGCTGTCTCTGAGCTCACTATGTAGTCCAGGCAAGCCTCAAACTCAGCAATCCTCCTCTCTCTGCCTCCTGAGTGCTGTGATTACAGGCATGAGCCATCACTCCCGGCACTGTGGTACGTGGTGGTATTGATTGCTGGTGGGCGTGAGTCTCCACACCCAGCATTGTATGTCATTTCTGGGGATTGAACTCAGGATTTTGTACTTGTGAGGCAGGTGCTGGAACCACTGAGCTAATCCTCCAGCCCTAGGTGTAGATATTTTTATGTCATGGCGTTTTGGAGTCCTATAGGCCTCTTTTATCTGCCTGTCCATTTCTTTTCCTGTGAAGTTTTCTGCTGTTATCTCTGACAATAGTTTTTTTTTTTAATGTCTTTTGCCTTGTCTCCTGCTTCCTCAGTGATTCCAATCAGTCTTATGTTATTTTTCCTTGAATCATCTAGAAGCTGTTTGATTGATTTCTCATGGTCCCTTGCCCTTTTCCTTAGATTATGTCTTTCCTGCTCATTGGTTGCTCTTCTGTCCTCTAGGTCTGAGATTTGGTTCTCTGCTTTATTCATCCTACTTCACAAATTTTCATTCTCCTTCATTATCACCTGGAGCTCTACTTGAAGCTGTTTAAAAGGTTCCATTGCTTCTGCTATCTTGGATTCAATCATCTCACTGATCTCTTCTTTAATGATGTCTTTCACTGTGGACAGCATGTTTGTTTTGATCTCAGAGATGAGTTCTGATTTCCATTTTACTAGATCCAATTTAGTTACCATGTTCAAGAGGCCTGGTGCTTAAGTTTCAGTTTGCCCTATTTCTCTTTTCACTGAATATCTCTGTGGTGGTGATCTTTGTGTCTGTTTTTTTGTATATTTTCTTATTTCTAGGCTTTTGTTGTTACTAGTGATATTTGTTTAATTCATTGCCTGATGGCACAGCTGTGCTTGTTGCAGGTCTCTTTCTTTCTATTATCTATTATTTCTATTCCAGACTTTGAGCTCATGAGTTACCTCTCTGTCTATATGCCAAAATTTGGAATTAATCAGCAATGTGTATACAACATGTAGATTGTAAATGTATCTCTAGAACCCTTTGGGAATAAAAGTTCACCGGGGAATCAGGGAGGTAGGAAGACAGAAAGAGAATGAAATAGACTTAGCAGATTTATAAAGATCACCAGACTTTAGAGCCTCGTTTATGCCAGTGGGTAACAGAGGATAAAGGGACCTATATAACACAGTGCCAACTGTATGCTGTAAGACCACTGGAGACTTTGCATACCTTCTTATAATGGTATAGGAAAAGAGGTAGGGCAGCCTAAGAGTCTTTTACTTCTGGGTATTGCTTCTGACAGGAAGATAGGAGAGGGCTGGCATAACAGAAGCTAGATTCCTGTGTTTTTTATCTTGCCTGGTCTCTCAGCATGGCTCTGGTGTGGAGGGATGCAGGAAATGGCTCAAGGCTCCTCTTGGGCCTTTTTTGTCACAACGCAGCTCCGGGGTGGAGTGAGGGCCGGATGGCAGATCGCAGTCCTCTGATCTGGGAATGGCGCCCAGTGTCTGCAACCTGAGTCCTATAGATGCAGCTCTGGGTGGGGTGGGGACCGGCCCACAGGCCGAAATCCTCCACTCTTGTAATTGCACCCAAGGTCTGCGACCTGAGTCCTTTAGATGAAGCTCTGGGTGATCAACAATTTACTGGTATTACTGGATGGTATAGATAATTTTGAATAGAAATTATTTCTCTTTCCAAAAATATTATTGTATATAAAAGAGAACTCTCTCTGTCACTTGTAGAGGAAATTTCCTTACTATAGCCAGTTGCTGCTGCTGGACATGTCTTAAATTAGCATACATGTCATAAAGAGGTTGGCTTATAGCTTCATAGGTTTTAGTTCATGGCTTCCTGATTTCAAGGCTGGCTGACTTTCAGTCTCATTATGGAAAGAGTTGCTCAATTGGGTGACCAGAAGTAAAAAGAGAGAATAGAGAAGCCAGAGAGAAGAAGTGACTGGGGATAGGAAATGCCCTTCAAAGCTGTACCCCAGTGACCTACATTTTCCAAACATACCCTGCCTCTTCTAGCACGTTCAGCTCTGTGCTGATTCTGTGCACCATGATTAGATAACCTTTCAAAGGATGGTCTTTGAACTCATGAATATTAGCTTTACAGAAGGGAGAATGATCAAGTGTGCTTTGAAGCCTCTCTGTGCCAGTAGTCCCTCATTGAGCTAGATGTTTCTCACCAGTGACAAAGAAACATGTATACCATGTACATCAATGACCATATCCTTATCACCACACTCCAAACTCTGAGCGGAAAAAATAGAAAGAAGAATAGCAAGAAGCATATGTTGCCTTCTGGGTCATAACTAATAATCTGTATAAATTCATTTGAGTTCCTCTTCTCCTTTGATAACATCTTGGAAGTTTGGTAAGTCAGATTATGAGTTGCTGCTTAGACACTACCTGATTGCTTGACAATTGATGAAGGTAAGGATAAATAGGAGATAAGTGTGATAGAACAGGAGGCTGTGCATTAATCCAAACATAGTGCACCTGCTAAACATCAATCAAAATGCTGAATATAGAATATTCTTAGATATAGGTCCTCAATCTGTAATCCTTTTATCAAGAAATAGAAGTGCATAATATTTTCTATAGTATTTATATTTAAGTAGTTTATAGGTCACTTGGATTTGCCTAGAAAAGGGTGAATTTACTCAGATCCTTTTAAATAAAGTTAGATTGTATAGCTTCATTTTTTTATAGTCAAGATTTTCTAGGAGCATGGGAGCTTTTAAAATATACATCTGTTTAAAAGAAAAAGAATAAATTATTACTTCTGCTTATTTGAAGTAATAAGTAAATTCCACAGTTTTAAAATTGTAGTGCTTAATGTGCATATTCTCAGAATAGCTGTTGAATTTCTTGAATTACTTTATAGTCGAGAAACAGTATCAATTTTTCATGTGAAACACATTCAAAGTACAATGACAGTCTCATTTTGGTAAATAAGAGTTACTGAAAACTGAAGTTATGATTTTTTTTACAACTTATTCTAAGGTGACTGATTTTATGTCAAATCATAAGTTGAATAAACTATATGTGTCCAATTTTGTATTACACAAATGTAATGTAACACATAGCTTTGTTGACATGTTTGATTTTATCACGAGTGTGAAGATATATTATTTATTTATAATATTGAACTTGTCATTTTGCAATTCCAGTGCTATCTTTATGTAGTCACCAAATATTCTACAGATGTTTGGGTAATAATACTCCAAAAACCACAATTTAGGAGTCCATGCTTACCGATTTTATTCACTATGCAAAATAGAACCTTACTTAGGTGGGATTTCCTATCGGTAACTGTCAAGTTGGGGGAAGCTATCCAGTATAATCCTGTGTGATTTTATGCAAGGAACCAAATGAACTAAGTATAGAGCAGATTTGCACAAATTCAGAGAAACACTCCAGTGTTTCTTCATGCAACATATTTGTCAATTCATGAGCTCATTTAACATGCTATCTTCCTTTTTTTGTAATTCAGTTATTTATTGGTACAATTTATATACATCTCACAATCATATATAACATTGGGGAATTTGTACCAGTATATGACACAAGTTAATTCTCATTTTTACCCCATCCCTACCCACCCACACCTCCCCACCCCCTTTATACATACTCTTTATTTTCTTCCTGAATCATATTTATTCCTTCCCCTCATTACATTCCCACACCAAATTTCCTATGGAAATTTCCCATTCTATAAAAATTGTCATACTTTCTAGAGCTCATTTGCATCTATAAGTGTGCATATCAAGGAGAAGATCTGGTATTTCCTATCTGTGATCTATTTATTTCACTTATTAGTATATCCTCCACATGTCTCCATTTGCACCTAAATGGATTGATCTTGTCATTCTTTATGGCAGAGTAATACTCCATTTTATAAAAAAAAAAAACACATCTTCTTTATCCACTCTCCAGTTGATGGACATTTGGGTTGTTTCCAAGACTGAGCTATCACAAACTGAGCTGCTATGAACAAGGGTATACATCTGTCTTTCCAATATGATTTTAAAAATTCTTTTGGGTATATTCCTAGCTGGGTGATGGCAAGATCAAATGGGCCCCCTAGTCCTAGTTTTCTGAGAAATCTCCACATGGTTCTCCACAATGGTTTCACAAGTCTGCAATTCCACCAATAGTGGAGAAGGGTTCCTTTCTCCCCACAGCCTCACCAGCATTTATTGTTGGTTGATTTTGTGATAGTTGTCATTCTTTGTGGAGTGAGATGAAATCTCAGTGTTGTTTTTATTTACATCTCTCGAATGACCAGTGATGTTGAACATTTCTTCATATGCTTCTTGGCTGCTTTGACTTCTGCCTTTGAGAAATGTTGTTCATTTCAGATGCCCAGTTTTGAAATGTGTCTTTAAACTTAGGGTGGCTGATCTGTTTGAGTTCTTTATATATTGTAGATAGTAGCCCTTTTTCTGATAAAAAGCTAGTGAAGATTTTTCCCCATGTTGTTGGTTGTCTTTTAGCAGCGCCAGTGACTTCTTTTGCTTTGCAGAAGCTCTTCAGTAGGATGAGAACCCATTTGTTGATTCTTTCTGCTAGTTCTTGTGCTATAGAGGTTTTATTCATAAAGTCTCTGCCTAAGCCAATGTCTCCAAGAGTTTTACCTAAGCTGTTTTCCAGCAAGCTTATTGTTTCTGTTTTAATGTTTAAGTCTCATATCCATTGTGAGTTTAGTTTTGTGCATGGTGAAAGAGATAGGTCTAGCTTTAGCTTTTGGCAGGTTAAAGCCCAGTTTTTCCAGCACCATTTGTTTCATAGGCTATCTTTCTTCCATTGGGGATGTTTGGCTCCTTTGTCAAAGATACGGTGGCTTAGTGTATCCAGGGTTGTTTCTGGATCTTCTAATCTATTCCACTGGTCCTCAGGTCTGTTACTTTTCCAGTATCATGCAGTTTTTATCACAGTGGCTTTATAGTAGAGTTTTAAATTGGGAATTGTAATATCCCCTGCCATGTCGTGGTTGCTTAGAATTGCTTTTGCTATTCTAGGTCTCTTGTGTTTCCAGATGAATTTTTGTATTATTTTTTCTAGCTCCGTGAAGTGTACCATTGGAATTTCAACTGGAATTGCATTGAATCTGTATAGTAGTTGTCGGAGTATAGCCACTTTGATGATGTTTGTTCTCCCTACCCAGGAATAAGGGATATCTTTCCACTTTCTGGTTTCCTTTTCTATCTCATTTTTCAGAGTCCTATAGTTTTCAGAGTAGAGTTCTTTCACTTCCTTTGTTAGGTTGATTCCTAGATATTTCATTTTTCTGGGTGCTACTGTGAAAGGGATTGCCTCCCCAATTTCTCTTTCAGTGAGTCTGTTGTCTGTGTAGACAAAGGCTGTTGATTTTTGAGCACTGACCCTGTATCCAGCAATACTACCAAATTTGGTAATTAAGTCTAGCAGTTTTTTGGTTGAGTTTTTAGGATCCTCTAGATAGAATATCATATCATCAGCAAATAATGACAGTTTAACTTCTCCCTTTCCTATCTTTATTCCTTTTATATCTAAGGGGTTTTGTGATACCTCAATTTTATTTTTTGAAATCAGACTTCTAGAAACTTTATTTTAATGCCTAAACCAAAGAAATGTACATGTATGTGAATAAATAATTACTGCGACAAAACCACTCAATTAAATTTTATATGTCTGGTAGAGTTATTGATATTTGACGGATAATTTAGTTATTATCAACATAACCTTTTCGTATATTGCTGAAAAGTAAGGTAGAGTTTAAAAAGGCTAATCTTTTAAACAAGGTCACCAGTTCAATGATAATGAAAATGATAGCAGACTCAGGTCTAAGGGTGAACTGATTTTTTTCTTTTGCAAGCATTGTGCTCACACTCGTCCTCTTCTATGTTCTATCAGGTTTTGCCAGATTATGTCTCTTTAAATCTTTCCTTGGATTATAAGTATTTACCTGAGCCTAGAGGTCATAACATGATGGCCACAGATAAAATAATTGGTAACATTTTATTCTACTGTTTCTGCTCTGTGCTTTAAAGTCCCAGAGGAAAATACTCAGTACAATAACTGAATAAGCTATGAAAGCAACATTGGCCTGAGGATTTACCTCAGTGGCACCACCTCTTATCTTTCAAACACAGGTTGTGAGTTCAGTCTCTTCTAGTACCACATTAAAAAAAAAAGAAAGAACAAAAATAAGATAGAAGACTACATCGTTAGTAGATTTACAAAAGCAAAATGCCACAATATGTGGCTGTCTTTTATGAATTAGATTAGGGAGCTTAAATCCTTAGTCTTAAACGGAACTCACTGATTATCTGTAAAATTGAAGTTGGGTAACATTGTTACAGGAACCTTAAAACACAACATGTATGTGTGATCCTATAGAGAGGTAGGAGAAGAAAAAAGATCTACTGCATATGTCTTCTATATTTTGCTAGTTGATAGGCATAGTTCCAAGAGTTTTGAAAGTATAGCACTGTCTTAGTCATTAGTTACAAAATATATGACACCCAAAGTTAAAGGAGGAAAGGTTTATTATAGTTTATAGTTTATAGAGGTTTCAGTTCAGAGTTGGCTGGCTCTAAGGCAGGATGGGATGGTAGAGGAGTATTGCAGAGGAGAAAGTGTTCCTGGAAGGCAGAAGCCAGCAAGGTGGTAAGGTAGTAAGCAACAAACCTCATTATCACCCTGTGTCTTCCTTTTGTCCCTTCCAGGCTACCTACCCTTTGAGTGGTGCCACCTATATGGGGGGGGGTAATCCCATTAGGCACATACAGACCTGTGCCAGACCAATCAGTAGACTAATTTAGTAATCACACAACCTTAATCCTACTATTACAGTTGATCCCAGCATCCACATCCTAACTGTAGCCATTTTTGTGATCAAATGAGGCTTTAGAGGGAAATCTAGACACAAATCAAAACAAGTATCTTTTAATAAATAAAACAAGTATTGTTTCATATTTTATAGATTATAAAAGTTAAAAATATAAATTGATTCTTTTGTCAGAGATTATGTTAGACAGCTAACCTATCATAAGCCATCATTGGCAGAACTATCAAAATATTGCTCTTAATGTTTTCTGATTGCTTAATACTTTCTTGTATTTTACTTCGCTGAGATTCAAGTGCTCAAACATTCATTGGTAAACTGCCTTTGTGTTTCAGTTACTAAAATTTAAGAGGCCCAAGGCTAGATTCATTATCTTTGTTTTCCCAAACTCTTCTCTGCTATATCTTGCTTGTTTGAGTAATGGTACTTTTGTTCCAGTTACTCAGTGGAGACATCTTTGAATTATTCTAAATTCTGTCCTTTGCCCAGTCACATATAATCCAAGCCTTGTGAATTCCCTTGTTTATCTTTGTTAAACCTTCTTTTTACCTCCTTGCTGTCACCATCATTTTTCTACTAGTCTGATACTGGGTTAAAAGCAAGACTCTTAACGTTGATATTTTCCTTGTGTTCTCTGATCCAGTTCTGACATCACTGCCAGAAAATTGTTATAAATGAAAATCATTTAATACTTTGTTACCCAGTTCACTTGAATTATTTACTATAGCTTTCTGATATAGCTCCAATTTGTTGGTTAGGACATAGAGGTCCATATCAAACTTCCTCTGCTGTGACAGTATTCTAATTTACAGGCAGATAATTCTTTTTGTAATGTGTGTAGAGGAAAATTTGCATATTGTAAGACATTTAGTAATAACTCTCATCTTCAGCCACTATATGCCAAACTGCACTGTGACCATTGTGGAAAAGAAAAGAAAACAAACAAACAAATATATATATATATATATATATATATATATATATATATATATATATATATATATATATACATTTCCTATTGGAGCACAGATTTTTGAGGTAGATAGATGATATCCTCTAGTTGTCTGCTGGGTCTGTCATGGTTTCACCTTTTATACTCATAATTGCATGGATTTGGGCCTTTCCCTTCCTTTTTTGATAAGGTTGCTCAAAGTTTTATGAATTATGTTTATTCATTCAAAGAGCTAATTTTTTAATTCATTGATTTTTGTATCATTTCTCATCTCCATTGTATTTATTTTTCCTCTGATTCTTATAATTTCCTCCTTTGTATGAGATTCGAGTCTGTCTTACTCTTCTTATTCCACAACCTTGAGGTTAAATAATATGTTATTTATTTGAGCCTACTCTGTTTTCCTAGCATGGATATTGACTGCCATGAATTTTCCTCATAGCCCTGCTTTCACTGTGTCCTATGTATTCCTGTACATTGTACTAACATTTTTATGTTATTGTAGAAACTGTATGATTTTTTATTTAACTTCATCCATGACCAGTAGTTTATGCAGGAGATTGTTATTCAACTTCCACATATTTATTAAGTTCTTGGAATTTCTTTAGGTTTTGATCTCTAGTTTCAAACATTATGATCTGATAATATACAGGGGATAACTTCAGTATCTTTGCATTTACTTAAACAAAACAGAAAAATAAAGAGACAGATGACTAGACACATATGTACTCCCAAAGTTCAATGAAAAATGCTAAACACCCCAATATCAATCACTGAAATTAAAAATGTAATTTAAAAACTTACCAAAAAGAAAAGTCCTGGTACTAATGGCTTCACTGCTGAATTCTAAAGAACATTTAGAGAAGAGCTAATGTGACTGCTTTTCAAACTCTTCAATGAAATTGAAAAGATGCAAGACTTTCAAATTGATGTCTCAAAGCCACTGTTACCTTGATTTCAAGAACAGAGAAAAATCCAACCATAAAAGAAAACTATAGGCAATCTCTCCCATGAATATAGATGCAGAAATCCCCAATAAGATAGTAGAAGACAGAATACAAAGAATCATCAAAATCATTCATCCTGACCAAATTGTTTTCATCCCAGAGAGGCAAGGATGGTTCCTATATAGGTAAATCAGTAAATGTAATACACTATATTAACAGAACAAAGGAGAAAAATCATATGATCATCTCAATAGAAGCAATAAAATCATTTGACAAAATCCAACACCCATTCATTATTCAAATTCTGCAGGAAATTGGAATAGATGATTTTTATTTCAACTTGATAGAAGCTATTTATGAAAACCCAACAATCAGCCTCCTAGTAAATGGTCAAAAACTGAAACCTTTCTTGCTAAAATCAGGAACAAGATAAGATTGTTCACTTTCACCACTCCTGTTCAATATAGCTCTGGAAGCATGAACAACAGTAATTAGACAAGAAAAAGGAATAAAGATAGGAAAGGAAGAAGTTAAGCTATCACTATTTGCTAATGAGATGATACTCTATGTGCAAGATCCCAAAAACTCAACCAAAAAGCAGCTTGTCTTAATTGCTGGGTTCAATGCAGTAACTGTGTACAAGGATAACACCCAAAAATCAATAGCCTTCCTATACACAAATAGTAGACTCACTGAGAGATAAACAGAGGAAGGAATTCCTTTCACAATACCATGCCCCCAAAATGAAATATCTAGGAGTCAATCTAACCAAGGAGGTAAAACACCTCTTCTCTGGAAATTACAGCACTCTGAGAAAGGAGATTGAAGGGGATGTGAGAAAATGGGAAGACATTCCTTCCTCCTGGATAGGAAGAAGCAATATTATCAAAATGGCAAACAACTCCAAATATACTAAGCCACCTCATCTTTGACAAAGGAGCCAAGCACCTTCATTTGAGGAAAGATTGCCTTTAACAAATATTGCTGGAAAAAATGGGTTTCAGCACGCTACAGACTAAAGATTGATCCATGTCTTTCACCATGAACCAAATTAAAATCAAACTGGATAGGACACCTAAATATTACAAGAGAAACATTAAATCTGCTATAAAACAGGAACTTGCAGAAATTGGCATAGGGAAAGAATTTAAGCACAAAACCTCAGCAGCATGGGAACTATGAGAAAGAATCAACAATTTAGATCTCATCTTACTAAAAAGCTTCTGCGCAGCAAGATAAACAACAAACAGAATGAAAGGACACCATACAGGTTTGGGAAACATTTTACCAGCTGTTTCTCAGACAAAGGACTACTATCTAGAATATATAAACAAAATCAACTAATCCAAATTGACAGTTCCAATGTAAAAATTGGCAGCAAGAAACATGAAAAATATTCAACATCTTAGTAGAGTGAGATTTTCACTCTACTAAGAGTGGTTGCTATCAAGAAATGAACCAGCAACAAATGGTGGCAGGGATGTCGGGAGAAAGAAAACCTTCTCCACTGTTGGTGGGAATGTAGACTGGTGCAATCACTGTGGAAATCTGTGTGGCGATACCTCAAAAAAGTAGTATTAGAGATCTCATTTAACCCTGCTATCCCACTGCTAGGGATATATACACATGAAACAATCACAAGGTTCATATCACAGTGACATATGTGGAAACATGTTTATAGCAGCTCAGCTAAATCTCGGAAACAGTCCAAATATCCATCAATAGGAGACTGGATAAAGAAGATATGGCTCTTTTACAAAATAGAATATGACTCCACCATAAAGAATGATAAATTTGAGTCATTTATACTGAAAGTATGTATCTTGAGGACATAGTCATAAGTAAAATAAATAGGACACAAGTGTGTAAATACCATATTTTTTTCTCTACTATGAGAAACTAAAGATGTGTAAGTGAGGTCCAGAATACATGGTACATAGTGTGAAATAGGATTAAAATCTTCAAGGCAAAGAGAATGTGGGATAGGGAAAACAAAAAAGAGAAAAAGTTTGATAACAAAAAAATGGAAACAGTGCTTATGTTGTAGGGGGTTGGGAGTGATAGGATGGGTGGGGGAATGGGAAAAAATGAGAGTCAAGATATGACATGTCCAGTACACATTTTTAATGCCAAATGTGATCATAATGTATATATAAAGTTTATCAATAAACACTTTTTAAAATAAAAATCTAGCTTCAAAACAAAAACAAAATTATCTAAAATTTCTGCATGTTTCCTAGCAAAAATCTTGATAGATATAAAAGGACTAGTGTACTTGATTTGGCTGTTTCATTTTTACTTTTTCTCTCCCTCTCCCTCTCCCTCTCCCTCTCCCTCTCTCTCTCTCTCTTTCTCTCTCTCTCTCTATATATATATATTATATAACATAACATATATATAACATATACAACATACATGTTATATATTATATAAATATTATATAAAATATATAACATGAATAGCATATATACATATATTCGTGTGTATATATACATATATATGTATATATATATATATATATGCCATATATTACCTTATCCATTTTCTCCATCTCTTCTATTCCAGCCAACCCAAGTACTGTACTTTTACTTCTCTAAGAGTGTTCTGATACCCTGGGCCCCATATTTTTCTATTAATATAATAAACCTCTTTGTAGCATTATTTATAATATGTCAAAACCAAACTGGTGTGTTTTGGAGTTTTGCTAATTTGAAATTGATTTTTTTATTGGAAGAATCATTTTGTTTTTAGGTTGTTTGTAGAGGGGAATAGGGTGAGAGCTGTTGAGTAAATTATGGTGGAGAAATGTTCTTCTTTCTTGACTTGTTCTAGAGAAAAGGATTTTTTTTTTTTTTTGTACCTGGGATTGAAGTCGGGCCCTCTGTATCCAGGGTTGGTGCAATACCTCTTGAGCTAAATCCCCAGCCCAGGAAAAGGACTTTTCCATTTTAGGTTTATAAGATTTATATAATGTATACATTAAGACACACTACCATGAAATGAGATTGATATTTTCATTGTCATCTGTTCATACTTTGCTTTTTCTCCAAATTTAATCTGGGACATCTGCTGAGTGTCTGATTTTCTTACCTATATAAATTCTCCTAATCTTTAAAGATCAACCCAACCCCAAAACCTCTCTTAAATATTCAATGGTTCTAGTTCATATCATGTTTTATCTTCCATAAGAAAACTATATCTCTGATACACAGCTAGTAAAGATTTTTTCCCATGTTGTTGGTAGTCTTCTAGCAGTGCCAGCAACTTCTTTGGCTGTGCAGAAGCTTTTCAGTAGGATGAGATCCCATTTGTTGATTCTTTCTGCTAGTTCTTGTGCTAGGGAGGTTTTATTCATAAAGTCTCTGCCTAAGCCAATGTCTCCAAGAGTTTTACCAAGCCTGTTTACCAGCAGGCTTATTGTTTCTGTTTTAATGTTTAAGTC
>PVIC010010533.1:5130-43222 GCA_004025085.1 Thryonomys swinderianus
GTCTTGGAGGCCGCGCTGCCTGCCCCGGGGGAGGTGGCCGCCTGCTCGTCCTCGGCCTTGGCCACCTGGAGGCGGGCCTTGTCGTGGTCCTCACAGCGCTGCACATAGCTTTGCTTAGCCTTGCGCAGGTTGGCCGCGGCCTCTTGCTGCAGTGTGAGAGGAAGACACTGGCCACCCAGCGTCCAGTCCTCCGAAACCCACAGCCCACTCTGGCCGGCAGGATGGGTGCCCATGTCTCAGCCAAGGAGACTGAGGGAGCAGCTCAGCTTAGCTCCGAACAGACGGACCAATTATCAACCAGCTAGCTCCCGCAGAAGGCGCAGGCTGGTGTCTCGCACCTCAGCTGATTTCACTTCCCTTCCACGAGATGAAACAGGGGCCGCCCGGGCAGGAAGTCAGCAGCCATGGGGCTCCTCAGGAAGTCCTTAGCCAGAAACTGGGGGGCAGGGAGGGGGGCCTTACAGCCCTCTAGACCGCAGAGGCTTCAATATTCACAAGAGAATGAGGTGTACCAGGGTGTGGCTTGCTTGTGCTCAGTCTGGGTTCAATGCCAACCCCCCAAAAGAGCTAGTGCAGTTAGTGAGATAATCATTACAAGTAAACCTAGTGAGGGGAAGGCCTTTTCAGATGAGTGACACAAAACCTCATTACAAAGAATAAAGGCTGGGTGTGGTGGCTGAGTCAGGAGGCTTGATCACAAGTTCAAATCCAGGGTGGTCACTTTAGCAAGACTCAATCTCAAGTGCAAAGCCTTTTTTTTTTTTTTTTTTGAGACAGGGTCTCGCTTTGTAGTTCAAGCTGGCTCTGAGCTCACTATGTAGCCCAGGCAAGCCTTGAACTCAGCAATCCTCCTGTCTCTGCCTCCCGAGTGCTGGGATTACAGGCGTGAGCCACCACGCCCGGTGCAAAGCCTTCTTTTAAATTAAAAACATAATTTTGCTATGTAGTTTTTTTGTTTTGTTTGTTTGTTTATTCGTGGTACTGAAGATTGAACTGGGATCCTTGTGCTTCCAAAGTAGGCACAGTACCACTTGAATTAAATCCCTGGCCCATCGCTGTGTAGTTCTAACTGGAGTTCAACTCAGTATGTAACCCATACTGACCTTGACCCTTTCTGATTTTTCTGCCTTAATCTCCCAGTGCTGGGATCTCAGGCTGTTGGCACTGTGCCCACCTTCCACAGTTTTGCGCTATGGAGCATCAGGTGCAGGACCTCACCAGGACCTTGTGCTTGCTAGGCAGGTGCAGTCCCACTTTGCTACATCCCTGGCCCCTCTGTAGTTCCTCCGAAGCATCCCGAAAGAGAAGCTAGAAAAGAACACTATCCAGGAACTTGGAACCCATACCTAAGTGAGTGTGCCTCAGTTTCCCTCCAACCTGGGAACCCTCTCAGTGGAACCCCTAGGAGACACATCCAACCACTGACGTGCACTGAGGCCTGTGGACTGGAGAATTTTTGAACTAGGACAGGTCTGAGGCCTGTGCAGGGGCCAGCAAGGGTGCCTGAGCCGCCCAGGTGCACTTAGTCCATACAAGAGCCCTGCGCCTGTGCAGCTACCCCCGCCCCCAACCCGGCTCCTACCAGCTTCCGCTGTGCGCGGTGCCAGGACTCCTTGATCTCTTTCCTGCGCCTCTCGTGCTCCAGCCGCCGCAGGTTGAGGGGCTGGGGAGAGACAGGACATGAGTGGGGACCCCAGGGAAGGGCCTGCCAGCCGCCCTCCACACTCCACAGCGTACCTGCAAGAAGGTCTGGGTCTGCAGTGTGCTCACCGCCTGCATCATGCCATGGCCAAACTCCAGGTCTTGCTCCAAGGCCAACGAGTAGATGGACAGCAGGGGCATGTGGGGCTGCAGGGGCAGTCACTGGTCAGGAGGGGCTGAGAACAGTGGCTCCACGGTTCCCAGCAGCCACCTCCCTGGCAGCTCCCTCCTGGGATCTGCGGTATCAGCACCCATGCTTTTTAAAGAATGGTACTGGGGATTGTACTCAGGGCCTCTGCACTGAGCTCCATCCCCAGTCCTTTTTATTTTGGGTCACCTCACCAAGCTACCCAGGCTGGGCTTTGACTTGGAATCCTCCTCCTGCCTCAGCCTCACAGAGTGCTTGCTGGGTTTTCTAGGCTATACCATCACTCACACCCAGAATGCACTTTGAGTCTTTTGTCTTCTTTGTTCCTTTTGTGGTGCTGGGGATGGAGCCCTGGAGCCTTCTTCCACTGAGCTACATTTCTTTGCTAAGTCAGTAAGTTGTCCAGGCAGGACTCTGGAACTTTCGATCCTCCTGCCTTAGCCTCTGAGAGGGGATTCCGGCACGTTATGGAGGGAAGGCCCCTCCCGTGGCTGCTCGGAGCCTACCTCATGCATGATGTTTTGTCTGGAGCTGTGGATGAGCTTCTGCAGACCTTTGGCAAACTCCATCTCTAGGGGGTGAAAGGGGCCGAGGTCAGGCCACGGGCAAAGGCCCCGTCTCGGCCCCGCCGCCAGACTCTGCACGCGTGCGCTCACCTAGCGCAGTCCGCTTGTCCAGGTAGCAGATAAGGTCCTTCATGTACTTGGCCATGTTCTTGGCGTAAAGCAAGGCCGCGTCCACGCCGCCCTCGCAGCGCTGCAGCAGCATGTCCACCTCCTCCGGTGGGGGGCAACCTGCAGGACGCCTGCTCAGCCCAGGGGCCGACTGAGGGCGCCCCCCAGCCTGGCTTCCCGCCGTGGCGACACTCACCCTCCTCGCTGTACTCCGTGCAGGACGGGGAGCCCTCGCCGCCCTGGTACAGGTTCTCCATGGACTGCTCACACGGGGACACTGGAGTGACCTCTCCGCCCCGCACACCCGAGGCTCCCAGGGCCAGGGCTGCCCGCCGCCTCTGCTCACCTGGCTGGAGTCCCCAGGGGGCACGGCCAGGAGTGTGCTGCTGTCCACCTCACCCATGAGGAACTCGGACACGCTGTGGGGCCGGGGCGTCAGTGTCGGCGGACCCACGGCATCCCTCGCCGGCCCCGGGCCCCCAGGCTCCCCACTCACGTGCTGCTGAAGGACACCGCGACGGTCTCCAGGGCCTTCTCGAACTCCCTCTTGTCTGACTCATTGTTACACTCATAGTGGAAGGCTGGGAGGCAGAGACAAGACACACCGTGGCCCACACCGCCTCTGTTGCTCTCTGGTTTGAGCCTCTGGCTCAGGGGAGGAGCATCAGGGGTCAGCGCGCCTGTGGAACCCTGTCCGTCCTTCAGAGCTCATTTCCTCCTCCAGGAAGCCCTTCCAGGCCTGCCCGCCTTTGCTGACCTTTCACCTTGGCGATGAGCGTGCCTGCAGCGGTCAGCGTCTCCACGGTGTTCAGCAGCGGGTACTTGGAGATGACCTGGCGCATCACGCGCAGGGCCTCCCCCAGGCACTCGTGCGCCAGCGGCCGGCGGGCCTCCCGGAGGTCTGCGGGCCAGAGTGGGTGTGAGCAGCGAGCGGGCGCCCCGTCCCAGGAACTGTCTGCCGGCCCCTCAGAGCTTCTGTTCCCAATGGGGAAAGCGAGGCAGAGGTGGGAGAGGGCAGCCTTGAGAGTCCGGGGACACCATCCCTCTCTGGGCCCCCGGTGAGGTCCGCAAGGGCCGTACCTCAGCCAGACAGTCTCTTCTCAAAACACTGTCCAGCCCCTCGGGGTGAAAACCGCACCAGGCCCTTTCTCTGCCCTCTCCCAGCACAGCTCCACGCCTCGTCCCCATCCTGCCTGGTCCCTGGGCCCTGAGCAACCCTGCTTGCTCACCTATAGGAGCGGCAACAGCATCACCCCCATTTTACAGAGAAGGGGAGATCATTTAAGACCACACAGCTACCCCATCTCTGCAGGTACAGGTGTGAAGAGGCCCTTCCCCACTCCAGCTCCCGGACCACAGGGAGCCAGAGTAAATACCTGAGCAAGGAAGAAGCGTAGCTACTCTTCCTGGTGAAACAGGACTTTAAATCCCCTCCCTAAATTCTCTAAATAGGAAGATTAAAAAAAAAAAACAAATAGAGGGCCGGAGGGTTAGCTCAGTGGTTCCAGCACCTGCCTCGCAAGCGCAAGGTCCTGAGTTCGATCCCGGTAACCACATACAATGCTGGATGTGGAAACTCATGCCCACCAGCAATCAGTACCACACACCACAGTGCCGGGCGTGGTGGCTCACGCCTGTCATCCCAGCACTAGGGAGGCAGACAGGAGGATTGCTGAGTTTGAGGCTTGCCCGGGCTACATAGTGAGCTCAGAGCCAGCCTTAACTACAAAAGCGAGACCCTGTCTCAAAACAAAACAAAACAAATAGAGTATCTAGCAGGGTACAGTGGCACACGGCTGTCATCCCAAGATTCAGGAGGCTGAGGCAGGAGGATTGCCTCAAGGTTGAGGTCAGCCTGGGTTACACAGCAAGACTCACTCTGTCTCAAAAAACACTAAGAAAAAGGAGTATTCTGGTCTGGAGATTTAGCTCAGTGGTTCCAGCACCTGCCTAGCAAATGCAAGGTGCTGAATTGTATCCCCGGTAACCACATACAATACCAGGCGTGGTGACTCACTCCCACCAGCAATCAGCACTACATATCACAGTGCCATGTGTGGTGGCTCATGCCTGTAAACCCAGCACTTGGGAGGCAGAGGCAAGAGGATTGCTGTGAGTTCGAGGCTGGCCGGGGCTACACAGTGAGCTCAGGGCCGCCTGAACTATAAAGCCAGACCCTGTCTCAAAAGAAAAAGAGGGGGGTAGCTAGCAGAAGCCAAATCACAGGAATTGGGAAAGGGGCCAGGATGAGCAAAGACAGAGACCCAGGAGTGGCCCAGACCCTCATGGAAGGCCACCTTGGGGACACAGATGGTCCTTCCACTTGGAGCTCGGTGGGAGCTGTGCTATTCGCTGCCCACTCAAGGAGAGGGGCCTCTGGAATCAGGAAGCCCCACCCCTCACTGACCATTCTTTCCCAACCTGGCTCCTCAGGTGGCCAGGGCCAGGGCCACCACAGGCCCTGCGCGTCCCTCCACCATCGAAGCTGGCTGCGTGGGCACCGACAGAGTTGTCTTCAGGTCCCAGAGACCCATAAGGGCTGCACCCAGAAGCACCTGGGGTATCGTCCAGTGTGGGATAAGGTATGGGGTCGGTGAGCAGGGATGAGGGCAGGACTAGGCTAAGGACTGGCAGGGGATCAGGTGCCCCCTGAGGAGGAACCTAGATCTGGCAGAGCCGCTGGCCCCGCCCCCAGCCAAAGCCGGCCCCCGCATCCCGCTGGCCTGGGCCGGGGGGCCCAGGGCTCCCCTGCTCCTGGGTGGAAACAATTCTGGCTGAAGCTGTGCTTACCGAAGCTGGCCACCCAGAATGTTGGGTGGATGGAAGACGGATGGGGAAACTGAGGCCCAGAGTCCCAACTCAAGGCATGGGAAGGCTGCAGTAAAGGACAGGTCTTGTGAACCGCGCTCAGCTGCAGCGTGAGACCCACAGCAACCTCAATGTCCTTCGGCCACCTGGTGACCCACACATCAGGACTTCAGGCCTGGGGTCAGCACCCTATTTCTTTTATTTTTGTTTGGTGTTTTGAGATCAGGTCTTGGTACATAGCCTAGACTGGCCTGAACTTACCGTCATCCTCCTGCCTCGGGCTCTGAGTGCTGGAACTACCGGCATGCACTGGACTTTCTACCTTCCCTTCTCTCTCCCTTCCTTCCTTTCCTTCTTTCCTTCCTTCCTTCTTTCTTGTGCAATAGTGGGGATTGAACCAAGAGGTGCTCTTCCACTGAGCTACATCCCAGCCCTTTATTTTGAGACAGAGTCTTATTAAGTTGCTAAATTCCCCAGGCTGGAACTTGTGACCCTCTTGCCTCAGGCTCCCAGAATGCTGGGATGTCAGGCATGTACCACCACACCCCAATTCCTGCCCTATCTCAAAACCCAGCAGGGCAGTGGGTGGCCCAAGGTCTACTGGCCCCACACAGGGGCACCCTGGGTCTCTAACGCATGTCCTGAGCCCCTTCCTGAGAGCCAGAGACCCCCTAGAGCCCTGCAGACTCCCCGCCCAGGCCAGGCCTCCAAGGAAACGCAGGATCGGAAGGGAATGGAGATTAGAGTTTCCCCAGGAAACGGGCCTCCACCCTGGGACCAGATAACCAGGGGGCTTGCAGCCTCCCATGGGGCCACAGAACCCCCACCAGCGCCCTGCAGGCTGGGGTTGAGACTGCTGGGCCTCAGTTTTCTCATCTGTGGAACAGGTGGCTGAGGGGAGCTGTCAGGAAGTTAGGCCCTGTGGTTTCTGGGATCAGCTGGTGGGCCCGAAGATGGCACATGAGATGCTGTGCCTGCCCCAGCTTGAGGTACCCGCCTGGCTGCCAGGGACAAACAGGAAGTGGATGAAAATAACTTGGCAGGAAGCTGGGCTGTCATAGCCGCGTGGAGGAGAAAACGGAACTATCTATCTTGTAGGCTACTCACTCCCAGCACCTCCTGCCTGGTATTTGGACTCCTGGGTTTCTCCACCACAGACCTCAGGCCTCTAGTCCACGTGGTTCCAAATGCAGAAGGACCCTACTGTGTACTTCTCTAACACCTTGGACGGCTCCCTATTGCCCATGGGATAAGATCCAGGGTTCTTCAGCTTGGTCTTCTCATCTCTTCATCTCACAGGCCACACATCTTTGAATATATTCTATATTTCCATATTTCTCAGCTTATGCACATGACATTCCCTCTGTCCCAGTACCTTACCTCCATGTGCCACCAAACTCCTACACATCCCTCAGAACCTTAGCTGCAATAGCCTGGTCCACACAGCCTTCTCTGCAACCCGAGTCCTATTCTTAGTACTTTGTGTCTGGCCCTGCCTCCCATCCACACAGACTGCTCACCATCATGTAAAACACACTCCTTGAGTTTTTCCAGACCCTCTGCAAAACGGGCCACATCTGCCAGCAGGTTTGAGATGTCATCCGCAGCCTCAGCTCCAGGCCCCTCAGTGGGCACCTCTGCAGGGCTGGAGGCTGCCAGGGGATTTCGGTAGCCCCGGCCTAATGTCCAAGAGCCAGTGCCAGAGAGGGGGAAGCCGGCGGCGCTGGCATGGCGGCTGAGACTGGTGGGGCGCTTCAGGGTGGCTGTGGCCTTGACACCAGAGGATGCAACTGGGGGCTCCAGGCCGGGTCCGGGGAACACAGCATCAACCCCATCTTTCCTGGGCAGCTCCTGGGAGGGCGGAGGGGTCAGTGAAGGGGATGCCACACCCTGTACACTGCCTCAGCTTCCCCAGAAAAGCAGTGGGACCCTGATGGGTCTTTGGCCCCACTCCCTAGGATCAAAGACCAGGGTCAGGGGGCTGAGATTTGGGGCTCCCCCTCCCCCCACCACCTGTTACCCAACATCCTCTTCCCCAGCGCTTTCACAAACAACGGTCCCAGCCCAAACCACAGGTGGGCGGGGCCTGGGAGGGCCTGGGGGAGGGGTGCCCGCTTCCTGGCGGGGTTGAGAGGGTCCCAGCCTCTCCTGCCTTGCCCCCACACCGCCCCACTCTGGCCACTGAGGTGGTCACTTTCCAAGAAAGGCAGCTCTGAGGATCCCTGTACCTAACATCAGGGTCCGGAGGACCCCAAGTCCTGTGGCCACCTCCAGGCCCTCCTGTATGTGCATCCCAAACTTAACAGGCACCCCAAACTTCGCAGACACCCTCAAGACTCATAGATACACCCAGACATCAGAAACACTCTCAGACCCCTGTAGCCAATAGGTCCCATTAAATGATCCCCTTAAAACCTTTTTTTTTTTTTTTTTTGAGACAAGAGTCTCGCTTTGTAGCTCAGCCTAGCCCTGAGCTCACCATGTAACCCAGGCAAGCCTCGAACTCACAGTGATCCTCCTGCCTCTGCCTCCCCAATGCTGGGATTACAGGCGTGAGCCACCATGCTCAGCTATCCCCTTAAACCTTTAAGTCAATTACAAGATCTCACCTCTCCACGGCTTCTGGAACCACCGAAGTGTCCGAGCCCCTCACTGTCCACCGCCCCCACAGCCCCACCCAGCGCCCTCGCTTCCCAGCCTCTCTCTGGATTTCTGACGGAATGCAGACCCCGTACCGTTAGCCGGACACCCCGGTGCCAGGCTCCCCTCGGGGGTCCCCGCTGTCCAGCCTGCTGGGGGCTGTAGCTGGCGCGGGAGCCCAGTCGCTGAGCCAGCATGCTGGCCGGGTGCTGTCCCCTCTCAGCTCCCGCCTGCTCGGCGCTCCGCTCCAGGCGCCCCACTCACCCCTGGCTGCTGCGGGCTGGGGCTTCCCGCGCGGTTCTTTTTGGAGATAGAAGGGGTTTTCATGAGCTCGCGTTTCTTCCTGGAGAACATGGTGGGGCCGGCCGGGCAGCCCGGGGTGGGGGCGCGCCGGGGCGGGGCGAGCGGGGCCCGGGTCCTCAGCGTGGAGCTCCGGGCGCCGGCCGCCTCCCGACCACATTGCCGCGGGCCACCCCTCCGCAACTGCCACGCCCACGTGACAGCCTCGGCCCTCATTCGCCCGCGCCCGGCACGGGAAAGGAGGCGGGGCCGAGGGCCCGCCCCCACCCTCACAGCCTCAATTTATCGCTCTGCAGTGTGGGCGCGAACGTTAGTCCCCAACGCCCCGCCCTGCGCCCCAACCCTGACTTCCGCTTTCACGAGCTGCGCGTTCGCGCGGTGGGGAAACCGGAAGCGCGTCCTGCTTGGCACGCGCGCCCTCAGTGCGCACCGGTGAAGCGGGCAAGCACCACGGACGGGAGAGTCGCAGGGTGCTGACCCTCCTTCTGGCACATCCATCTAGGTGCAACTAGGACTGTACAGCTGGTTTAGGGGCGCACGCTGTCATTCCAGCACTTGGGAGGCTGAGGCAGATGGATCCCTATGAATTCCAGGCCTGTCAGGGTTACATAGTGAGTTCAAGGCCAGCATAAACTGTATAGAAACACACACACACACACACACACACACACACACACACACACACACACTTTTTTTCCCTCCCTCCTTCCCTCTCTCACACACACATATTCTTTTTTGCTCTCTCCCTCCCTCCTCTCTCCCTCTCTCCCTCTCCCTCTCTCTCTCTCTCTCTCTCTCTCTCTCTCTCTCTCTCTCTCTCTCTCTCTCACACACACACACACACACACACACACACACACACACACACAAACAGGGCTGGGGCTGTAGACAATGCAAAGACCCTGAATTGCATCCACAGTACTGGAGAAACAAATAGGAATTCGTAGAGCTGTGTGTCCAGTGGCACACAGACTCACAGGTATGGATTTGTCCACATACTCGGATGCACAAAGTTCCAAGATGAGACAGCCAGAGCTCCGCACTAAGATCTCACCTCTGGCAATGGCCAAGCTCCTCCCTGCAGACTGACCCACTGCTTGGGAGGGGTGCCTCCCCCTAGCTCTCCGCCGTGCACGCAACCCAGCTAGGTTCAGCTTCGCCCTTCCCACTGTCCTCCCCAAGACAGGCACTTGACACCGGAGTGGCAGGACATACGCGGAGAAGGCTGGTCACACTGCAGGATCCAACTGTCCCTGCGCTGAGGCATCTACTGCTGTGCTGACTCCCAAGAAAACCTGTCCCCCTAGCCACAGACTTCTGCCCCGGTCTCAATCATGTCCTGTGATTCAAAATTCCAGATCTGGGCACAGCGGTGCACACCTGTCATCCCAGCATTCTATGAGGCTGAGGCAGGAGGACTGCAAGTTCCGGCCCTGCCTGAGTAATTTAGTGACTTAATAATAATAATAATAATAATAATGAGCTGAAGATGTAGCTCAGCGCAAAGGCCCTGAGTTTGATCTGCAGTACAGGAAAAACCAAAACACGAGCAAAAAAAACAAAAACAAAACACTTTACCTTCCCCACCCCACAACCCAAGATAACCAAACTAACCTCTGGAGGAAGGGGTACTGTCTGGGACACAGGCCAGGAAGCCCACACCCCTCCGTCCCAAACCCAGCTCTCCAGGCCTTTGTCCAACTGCACACCCAGCATAGCAAGCAGCTCCTTGAGGACCGTCTGGTGCCCACTCATTGCTCTGGGTCCCAAGCAGGTAAGGCTGGAGGTCAAAGGGTGCGGGACTAGCAGGAAGGCAGGTGCTCCAGGCTCTGCTAAGGCCCCTGAGACATTCCGGAGCCCTGACTTCATCCCCACTTGATGGTCCAAGGCACTCCCAGCCTCCACCTTTAGGTGCCAGGCCCATGTGAGCACACAGGGACCCAGAGACAGGACACAGCTCCTAGGAGACCCCGTATGCCTGCAATAAAGACACAATGTTGCCACCAGTTCTTTCTAGCCTTTTTATTCCTTGAGGATCTCAGGTTCACAGGGAGCTGGGTCCACTTCCTGGACCTTTTACCTCCCCTTTGGAGTTTTTGTCCATTTGTTTGGAAAAAATGTCTTGGTATGCGGCCCATGCTGGTCTTGAACTCACTAGGTAGCCCAGCCTGGCCTCCAACTCCCAGAGATAGTCCTGCCTCAGTCTCCTGAGTACTGGGATGATAGATATGTGCAACCATGTCCAGCAACGTGGCCTTTTTGTTCTGGCACTGGAAGGCTCCCACCAGTGCCCAGGAAAGGGAGACTCACAGCACTGTCTCCGCAGTGCTGGGATCATCGAGAGACCAGCTTGAGGTGTGCTGGGGGCAGTGCAGGCCTGGTACAGGGCCCATCCCGACCTTTACTTCCACCTTCTTGTCATTTTCCTCATCTTCTCCCTGGTCCTTGGAGAAGTACAAGAATACCTGGCCCAAAGAGAAGGAATAGAAGGAAGAATTGTGAGCCCAGGGCGCTAGCTTTAGATGTCTCCCATCCCTGGCCAGCATCGTGGTCACCTCCTCCAGTGTGGTCTGGCTCACGGAGAAGTCCTCCACACCATGGTCAGGGCCATGCGCCGCCAGCTCCTTGAACACTTGAGCCAGGGCACATCGTTCCCCTAGTGGCAGCTGGAAGCGGAGGCGGCCCCCGTGTGCTTCCCGGAGTTCAGCCCCTGGGAACTCGGCTGTCACGAAGGCCACAGCCTGCTCTGTCTGGTCTGTGGGCACCTTCAGGGTCAGCGTGTGGCCAGCTCCGAACCTGGAGTGGACAGGGCCAAAGGTGCCACACTCGCCCATACCCCAGCGGGCCCCACACCGTGCCCACATCCTGAGCTTCTTCAGTCCTCCCCAGCCCTGACAGCTCGTACCCTGGACTAGCCAGGAGCCCATCTGATCCCCATCCAACACATGTGGCTCCACCCCACGACCCTAACCCTGCCCTCTCACGACTCACCACAAGAGCCCTCACCTGCAGGCCCTGCCCACTCACCAATCTTCCTCTAACCCCACGCAAGGGCCCACCCACAGCCTCGACCGCGCCAATCAGATCAAGTCTCCCTCCTGGTCCTACCCATCAACCCTGACTCCACCCCTGTCATTCACTTCTGGGACAAGCCACAGCCCTGCCACCTCTCCAGTTTGCAATTTCCTCTCTGGCCTCGGACCTGATAGGTCCCTTGGTTCACGCACATCCCTACACTTGCTTTAGAGACCTCTCACCCGGGTGCTCACCTGCTCTTAAGGTGCTGCGCACTGCCCAGGCAGCGGAACCGCCCGTTCACCATGATGGCCAGGCGCGTGCAGAGGGCCTCGCACTCCTCCATGCTGCGGGAGCTCTGCTCCGTGAGCCGGTGGCCTCGGGCACTCATGCCGCGCCGGCCAAGACCCCCCTCCAGACCCCAGCACCCTGTGCTCTGGGATTCCCGCTGGGTCCCAGGACATTCGCCTACCGGGTCAAAACTTCCCCCTATGGATGGCCCCTTGCGCTGGACAAGCTTTCCCGGGCCCAGAGCACCTCGCCCCGCCGCCCTGGGTGTGTGAGGGCAGGGCCCACCTGTGCGAGGTGAGCACCACGGCCCGGCCCTCGCGCACCACAGCCAAGAGGCTGTTCCAGAGGAAGCGCCGCGAGCTGGGGTCCATGCCGGTCGTGGGCTCGTCCTGGGAGGGGGAAGGCACTAAGTGGAGTCCCGCCTCCCACTCCACCCTCCACCCTGTCCTGGCCCAGTGGACCCCGCCCCCACGCACCAGAAACACTACTGCCGGGTCCCCCACCAACGCCACTGCTGTCGCCAGCTTCCTCTTGTTGCCCCCGCTGTAGGTGCCTGCTGGTCTGTCCGCGTATCGCGGGAGCCCCAGGCGTGCTAGGCCGTAGCGTGCGGTCTAGGAGTAGATCCAGAGCAGGCAAGAGGCGGGGACAAAGTGGGCAGGGGTGTGGCTAGAGCAAGAGGCGGGGACAGAGTGGGATGGCTAAAGGAGGGGGCAGACCGGCAAGGGGCGGGGCCACACTGGAAGCGGCTCGGGCTCTAGAGAGAATGGGGAGGAGCAGAATGGGCAAGGGGTGGAGTCAGAGTGAACAAGGGTGGAGCCAGAGTGGGTAAGGAGTGGAACTAGAATGGACAGAGCGAGGCCGCGGTGAGCTCTGGCCAGGGGCAGAATGGGCTCGGGGCCAGATGGACCCTGGGTTGGGGCCAGAATGAGCATGGGGTGGAGCCCGAATGGATGGAGCAGGGCCAGAAGGTACAGGACAGGGAGAGAAGAATGGGCAGAGCTGGGTGAGCAGGAGTGGGGCCACCCTAAGGACCAGGGCGCCCACGGACCAGGCCCAGACAGAGGTAAATTGCGGGCAGTGGGAATGTAACCTGAATGGGAAGGAGGAGCCAGGAGGGGCCCTTGAGTGAAAGATGCAAAGCTCTAAATCTAAATCGAGGCCACAGGCGGGAGGTTCACGAGGCTCTGGGGAAAAGCGAGCAGGCAGGGAGTGGGGTCGGGGGTGGAGGAGCTTGGTATGGTGGGACAAGGAGGAGGGCGGAGCTTTGAACTGGAATGTGGGAACCCAGCAGGATCTGGCGGGAGGGACGGGACTGACGGGGAGGAACCGAAAAACCAGAGCACCGAGGCCAGTTTGAGGGTGTGACCAGGACCACTGGAATCAGCCCTCCAAGGGCTGGAGGGCATTCCTTTGGGTCCGAACCTGGGGTGTGGCCGAGAAAACTGACTCAGAAGTGAAGACCTCCTGGGGTGGGGGTGGGGACCACAAAGAGTGGGAGATCTGGTTTTAGCTGGGGGCGTGGCCCATAGCCAGGGGCTGGGCTCCCGGGACAGGGCTTACCTGCACTACCTGGGCCGCCGGCACCCCACGGAGGCGTGCAAATAGTTCCAGGTGCTCACGCCCGGTAAGCAGCTCGAAGATAGCATCGGACTGAGCGCAGTAGCCCATGTGGCGGTGTGCAGCAGCCGGTTCTTGGGCCACACTAGGAGACAGGGGACAGGAGGCTCGGGAAAGTGGCCTTCCTGGAGGCACACACCCAGTTCTCAGGATTCACCCATCCAGGCCCCACTCTGGCCAGGACAGTGTCTTGGGGCCTGATCCACATGCAGGAGAGATGTGGGGACTGTGCTGGTGCAGAGCACTGGCCTAATCAATTTCCCCAGCCTGCCCCCAGAGTCCCCTCACCTGTGGCCTGCCAGCACCGCCTCGCCCCCACTGGGCAGTGTATCTCCCGACACCATGCGAAAGGTGGATGTCTTGCCTGCTCCGTTCACGCCCAGCAGCCCAAAACACTATGGGGGTGCAAACAGAAGGCACTCAGTGCTCTCCTGGCTCCATGTGGCTGGAGGTCTTCATGGGGGGCTGTGGCTGCATGGAGCGCCAGGAGAGTGGCTGGCATTCTTTGGGAGGCATAGCTGGCGTTCAGTGGGGACACACGCTGGATTTTGTCTAATGGATTCAGGCACATAGCAGGTGTCCCGTGAGGTCACACAGATGGGTGCTGGGCCATGAAAAATGTACCTACGAGCAATGCTACCTGCTCCTGATCTCGGCCTGATGTAGACAGTCCGAACAGAAGACTAGCACGAAGAAGAAGTAGTTCCTGGGCCAGAGGTTTAGCTCAGTGGTTCCAGCACCTTCCTCACAAGGGCAAGGTCCTGAGTTAAATCCCCAGTAACCACATATAATGCTGGGCGTGGAGACTCACGTCCACCAGCAAACCACCAGCAATCAATACCACATTACCACAGTGCCGGGTGTGGTGGCTCACACCTGTCATCCCAGTACTCGGGAGGCAGAGACAGTAGGATTGCTGAGTTCAAGGCTTGCCTGGGCTACATAGTGAGCTCAGAGCCAGCCTGAACTATAAAGCGAGACCCTGTCTCAAAAAAAGAAAAAGAAGTTGTTCCTGGTGTATGTTAGATGACAGTGTGCTTGCGTGTGAACAGAGAACAGAGCTGACAAGTGCCATGTATCAAACAAGTGAGCCCATAGATGCACATGTGAATTGGGACAAAATGGGTTGCTTAATAAAAAGTCTTGGCTGTGAGCAAGTGTGTCCCATACTTGCTTGATAAAAAAGGGATTAGCCTAGCCTAAAAGTAGTATGACATACCAGGTGCTCAGTTAATGTTACTATGAGCCAAAACAAAGGCCAGGAGTAGGGGCACGGGCCTATAATCCCAGCACTGGGGAATCTGAGACAGGAGAATCACCATGAGTTCAAGGCCAGCCTGGACTCTGTAGTGAAACACTACCTCAAAAAACAAAACAAAACAAAAACCAACCCCCAAAACCAAATAACTGTAAGGATATGTAAGCATGCAATAGGCGCTGTCTTCTTTGTGGTCCTGGGGATGAAGCACCGAGCTACTTCCCCAACCTTTTTTTTTTTGAGACAGGGTCTCACTTTGTAGTTCAGGCTGGCCCTGAGCTCACTACGGTGCCCAGGCATGTCGCTGCGAACTCAGCAATCCTCTTGTCTCTGCCTCCCGAGTGCTGAGATTACAGGCGTGAGCCTTCCCCAACCTTTTTTATTTTTTATTTTGAGAAAGGGTCTTACTAAATTGCCCAAGCTGGGCTTGAACTTGTGATCCTCCTACTTCAGCTTCTCAGACTGCCGGGATGACAGGTGTGTACCCCCTATGTCAAGCCTGCACTAGATGCTTAATGAGGCTTTGCTAATGTGGCATCTAACACAGGCAGGCAGGAGGGTGCTGAACAGACAGTAGTTCTCACTGGAGTTAGTAAAGTATGCTCAGCATCCACGATCCTGCAGCCATCGCCCTGGGTCCCCTCACCTCTCCAGGGGGGATCCCCAGGCACAGACGGTCCACAGCTGGTGTTTTCTGCCCATGGTACACCTGGAGGGGATGCAGGTCACTGAGAAAGGAAGGTGGCCAGAAGGGGCCCCAGCCCAGCCTCCTGCCTAGCTACACCTACCTTTGTCAGGTCCTTGAGAACCAACACGTCCCCCTGGGTGGCTCCTTTGGTCACCCGCTCTCGCTCCTGGGCCACGTCCTCATCCTCTTCCCCCAGGGGTGGCAGTAGCCCCAACTTTGGGCTAAAGACAGAGTCATGAGTAAACTTCAAGTAGGTTCCTGACCTCTGCCACCCTTCCCTGGTCCCCACTGACTGTGGCAGGAGGCGGCTTCGGTGCTGTAGCAAAAGTGTGAAGAGGAGGAAGAGGGGCCCTTGTACCACCATGGCCAAGAGGTTCTTGCCAACCACCTCCCAGCACAGGGGTGACTGGAATTGGCTGTCTCCTGTGGGGACAGGAAGGAAGGCCTTGGAGGACATGATGTCTGGCATTCTATTCAGTTCACCCTGGATTCTTTTTTTGAGATAGGGTCTTGCTTTGTAATTCAGGTGGGCCCTGAGCTCACTATGTAGTCCAGGCAAGCTTCCAATGCAGCAATCCTCCTGTCTTTGCCTCCCAAGTGCTGAGATTACAGGCGTGAGCCACCACAGCCTGTATTATTGTATGTGGTTACCTGGGATCAAACCAGGAACCTTGTTCTTGCTAGGCAGGTGCCAGAACCACTGAGCTAAATCTCCAGCCCTCATCCTGGATTCTTAAGTAAAAGGACCAAGATCTGTACCCAGATCTTGTAGGCTGCTCAGCTGAAATCTAATTTGCATATAAAACAGACATAATACCTCCCTTATTTAGACCACTTCTGTTGTGATCCCAGATAGCTTGTAACTATATGTTTATACCTCTTAGTCCAGCCTTTGGGCTGTGTAAAGTGGCTGATTCTCTCCCTGGAACAATTAGCTCCTCTAGTCTCCTTGATCCTCATCCCACCAGATAGGAAATCCTCACCTAAGCGCTCGAAGGCATCAGCCATGGCCTGGTTCCGCACCATGTCAATGAGCCCTCGCCCCAGGCAGAAATGGGGAAAGATCAGGAAGACTTGTTTTAAGATTCGGCTTATATCTTGCAGGTTCTGCTTGGGAGGCCAGAAGAAGTTGTGGCTCAGACTCTGAGGTCCCCAGTCCAACCCCAGCCACCTTGCAGAGTCCCACCTGGTCAGATAAGAGCTCAAGGACAAAAGTGGCCATGCTTCCATTAATGCCAATGAACAGGTTAATACAGGTGAGCACCACGTAGGCTGTGCTGGGCACAGTGAAGAAGAAGGAGGCTGGGTACATGAGTGGTGTGATCGACCAGCTGTGGGGGTAACAAGGCCACAGGTGACTATTTACCCAGACTTGGCTTGAACTTGAGATCTTCCTGCCTCAGCCTCCCAGAATGGTGAGATTACAGATGACACTGTGGTTGGCTCATGGTGACCTTTTTTTTTTTTTTAGACAGGGTCTTGCTTTGTAGTTCAGGCTAACTCTGAAATCATTATGTAGCCCAGGCTAGCCTCAAACTCACAGCAATCCTTCTGCCTGTGCCTCCTGAGTGCTGAGATTACAGGTGTAAGCCACCATGCCTGGCATTGTGACAAAGGTTACTGGGATCAAACTCAGAACCATGTGCTTGTGAGGCAGACACCAGAAACACTAAGCTAAATCCCTCACCCCCTCATGGTGAGCTTTTAAGGCCGCATTACCATACCACTGAGGCCAGTGTACCTTTAATCATCTCCAGTCTCTCAGGAGTTTCTGTGAAGTCCCATTTCCCTCCCTAGCAGCAGGTGGGGCCCTTACCCATATAGCAGCAGTAACAGCAGAAGCGCGGGGAGGTTCTTGGGGGCCACATAGGCCTTTTGCTGGAAGGCCAAGAAGATCAAGACCACAATGCACACTGTCACCAAGTAGTTACACTGCAGTGGAGAAAGGAGGCACCCTTGGGTAAGAAGGGGCAGTGATTCCCATCCTTGGGCCTGTGCCCCACCCCAATCTCTCTCTCTTTTTCTAATTTCAGTATTTAGAAGGAAACCTAGGGCCTTCACACACTAAGCTCCATCCCAGCCCTTTTTAATTTTTTATTTTGAGACAAGTTCTCACTATGTCACTAAGCTGCCTGAGTTGGCCCCAAACTTTTTTTTTTTTTTTTTTTGAGACAGGGTCTCACTTTGTATTTCAGGCTGGCCCTGAGCTCACTATGTAGCCAGACAAGCCTTGAACTCAGCAATCCTCCTGTCTCTGCCTCCCGAGTGCTGGGATTACAGGCGTGAGCCACCACGCCCAGCACTGTGGTATGTGGTATTGATTGCTGGCGGGCATGAGTCACTATGCCCAGCATTGTATATGGGTACCAGGGATCAAATTCAGGACCTTGCGCTTGTGAGGCAGGTGCCAGAACCACTGAGCTAAATCTCTGGCCCGGCCCCAAATTTTTGATCTTCCTACCTCAGTCTTCCAATGAGCTGGGATGATAGGCATGCACCACTACTCAGATTCAACCTTTCTGGTGTTTTTGGGAGTGAGTATGTGAGACCTCTCACCATCCCCAGATGTGAATCACACCCTTTCTAGAAGCCCCACTTGTACCATGTCCCAGAGGAAGTTGCCCAGCCAATACAGGGTCGGGGACAGGCCCCCAATGAGCTGAAGGTGTTTAGCACGAGAGACGCGCTCCTCAACGAGGACTAGGATGAAGCTCGCTGGGACAAAGGACATGGCGAAGACCACACAGATGGAGACCAGGACATCCACCGAGGAGGCCATGCTGGGAACAAGGGTGTCTGTTTACATGGCCAGTGTGTGGCAGAGTTCAAGTCCAGCTCCACCACCCAAAACAGCAGGGAAACTGAGGCAGGGAAGGACACATGGAGCCAAGACTCACAGTGCAGCCTCTGACAGCTGCTCCTTGGTCAGGTTCAGAGGGTGGTTGAGTGTGATGATGCTGTGGGCATGCCGGGCAGGGCCCACAGGCAGGTGGGCACGTAGGAGTGCGTTGTTGGCTCTGTTGACAAAGGCCACCATGGCGTGCCAGCCCTTGTTGTTGAACCAGATCTGAGAGCAGTCACAGTCATGAGGTCAGGGTCTCAGGTTGAGGGTAATGGAGGGGGACATGCACTTGCACCTCAGTTCCCACCTTGAGGCTATTCTGAGCATCCAGGCCAAGAGCCCACGTGGTGAGGTTGTTCAGGACACGGTCAAGGGCCCCTCCATGCTCAGGGCTCAGCAGTGCCCGCAACTCCTCCACTGTATGGCCCAGCTCTCGCCCCGCAGGCAGGCCTGGGTCACGGCCCCCCAGTGAAAAGCCCCCATACCTGAGCAGCAGGGGGGGTGGTACGTGAGGGCTGGGGCCTGGGAGCCAGGGAAAGGCAGAGGGTATGGGAAAGGAGTAGGGCCAAGGAACCCTCGGCCAGGTCCCCTCTTACCTGATCTCATTCACCCACTTCTTGGTCTTTAGGCTGCAGGAGGGACAGATGGACCGAAAGACAGGAATGGGGAGAGAGAGACAGATACCTGAGAGTTAAGGGCAAGAGGGAAGGACAGAGGAGAGGTCCCCAGGTGGAATCCAACCCATCCAACACCCAGGCTGCTCCTCAACCAGGTATGGGGGTACACCCCTGTCATCTCAGCAATCTAGGAGGCTGAGGCAGGAGGGTCTCAAGTTCAAGCTCAGCCTGGACAACTTAGTGACACAGCAGGACCCTACCTCTATGTAAAAAAATAAGAAGGGCTGGGAATGTAGCTCAGTGTGAAAGCCCTGAGTTTGATCCCCAGTACTGAAAAAGAAAAAAGCCAACCTGTGACCCCAGTGGTTACTCACCCCTGGCGCACCAGCCGTGGGTAGGTCTTGACCAAGAAATCAGATAGGTTCCACCCTGTCAGGTTTTGTACCACCTCCCCTGAGCTGCTCAGGGCCTGGGGCGGTGGGGGTCCCCCAGCCGCAGCAGGGCAGTCAGGCAGCAGGCGCCGGGCACCAGGCCGGCTACACTGGCAGGCGGGGGACGGGGACCCTGGTGTCCAGTTGCCACTAGCCAGGACTTTGGCCACTTCGATGGGAACCTCAGGAACAGAAAAGAGGCACGAGGGGCCTTGTAGACACTCAGGAACCCTGTGGAAATGGAGGCAGGGTCGCCGTGATTCTGGACACCCCAAGCACACAGGCCAGACCCCAGAGGGGAAACTGAGGCAGGGACCGGAGAGTATACCTGGTGGAGGAATTGTGTACTTCTGGCTGCTCCAGGCCAGCCTCCTCCAGCAGTGCTGCAAGCAGGTGGGCCCGGGCTGGGTCCCCTGGGGCGTCCTCACTGTGTGTGGGGTGACTCAGGGTCACGACTGTGCCCTAGGACCCAGCCCCCTACCTGCCTTCTGTCCCCGGCACCCACCTGAAGAAAGACACCTGGGGACCGTACATGGCGGGTCTGAGTCGCAGCGCTGGGTAGTGGCCGAAAGGCGGTACAATGAGGCTGAACACCAGAGCCAGGCCCACAAAGAGGGCAGGGAGTACAATCTGGGGGAACAGCTCATCAGCTGCCACCTCCACCCCACCGACCCTCGCTCTTGCGATACAGCTATTCATGACTCCCCAGTGCCCTTTGTAAGCATGGGCCTCAACTATAGAATTAAACCAACAAAGCTGGGCGTGGGAGCTCATGCCTGTCATCCCAGCACTCGGGAGGCAGAGGCAGGATTGCTGAGTTCCAGGCTGGCCTGGGCTACATAATGAGCTCAGGGCCAGCTTGAACCCAAAGGGAGAACCTATCTCAAAAAAAAAAAGAATTAAGCCAGCAAATGGACAGCTGGAGTGGAGACAGTGCCCAGAGACCCCTGATGCAAGCACTCCTACCCTGATGCTGTCTGGGCCCCTTTACCTGCGCAAACAGGCTGCGGCGGCTGCGGCTGGCAAGCAGGAAGCGCTTGAGAAGCAGGGCCTGGAGCTGCTGGAGGGTCAGCGTCCAGCCCCGTACCCGGCCGGTGATGTCTGGCCCATAACCCCGCAGGGCCTGTGTCTCTGAGACCAGCCCGTCTGCCGGGAATGGGAGGGTCAGAGGTCAGGCTGCGGGGGCACGGGAGTCATGGTGGACAAGGGCAGGGGGCTCAACCGGGTCTATTCCCCGGGGCTGACTTCTCGGGCAGTACTACAGCCACACAGCGGCCATGAGCACATGTGCCCAGTGGGCAGCATCTGTCGGGTCACAGGCAGAGATCATTGCTCAGCCAGAGCTCAAGGTCAAGGGTCATGGGGGAAACGTCAGGACCAGGGCCATGCATTGGGGGAGGACAACCAGGGACGGAGACTCGGCCCGACGTCACATCCGGCTCTGGATCAGGGTCAGGGTTCAAAGGTCGGGAAGGTTCATTGGCTTCCACCAGTTCTGTGTCCATGGCATTGTCTTCTACCACCTTCAGGAAAATCTGGGGAAACAAACGGAGCTGAGAGCCAGGGGCCATTGAAAGGAACCTTTCATCCACTTCAGCCTCCTAGTCCTCCTCTTGAACCCCATCTGTAATCTCCTACTGTCCAGAGGCAACTCCTATTCACCCTTCAAAGCCCCATCTCCTCTGGCCTTCCTTACTACCCCACTAGACCCCCCGCCAGCCTCTCCCAAAGCGCCTTTGTACCTCCTCCAGGCTGGTGTCTGAGATCCCATAGCCAGCGAGCTGCAGTTCCCCCAGCTGTCCATCCAGCTCCCCGAAGAGCCTGGCAAAGCTGCCATCATGAGCACCCTCGTAGGGCATGGACAGCACCAGCTCATGGGGTAGCTCCTCCACCAGCTGCGTCCCAGGCACCCAGCGCCGCACCAGGCTCAGGAGTTGGGGTACATCTGGGTAGAGAAGGGCCTTCGAGAGCCCCACCCTTGGCCCCGAGGGCAGAGAGGTCAAGGGCACCCCGTGCTCAGGTGTTTGGGGTGTGTGTGTGTGTGTGTGTGTAGTAACAAGGATGGAATCCTGAGCCTCCCTACTGAGCTCCATTCCCAGTCCTTTTTATTGTTTTTTTGTTTGTTTGTTTGTTTTTTTGAGACAGGGTCTCGCTTTGTAGTTCAGGCTGGCCCTGAGCTCACTATGGTGCCCAGGCAAGCCGCCGCGAACTCAGCAATCCTCCTGTCTCTGCCTCCCGAGTGCTGGGATGACAGGTGTGAGCCACCACGTCTGGCATTGTGGTATGCGGTGTTGATTGTTGGTGGGCGTGGAGACACACCCAGCATTATATGTGGTTACCGGGGATCGAACTCAGGACCTTGAGCTTGCGAGGCAGGCACTGGAACCACTCAGCTAACCCTCCAGTCCTTTATTGTTTATTTTGACAGATGGTTTCACTAAGTCACTAAGTTGCCCAGGCTGGACTCAAACTTGAGATCTCCCTCCCTCAGCCTCCCAGAATACTGGGATTATAAAATGGGTTAAGAGTAGGGATCAGAGTTGGACACTGTTCAGATGTATCGCAAGGCAGGGGGCCAGAGGTCCATTCTGGGGCCCACTGAATATTTGGTTTTTTGAGACAAGGTCCAAAATCATGATGATCCTCCTGCCTCCACCCTGCCAATTGCTGGGATCACAGATATGCACCAGGATGCCTGGCCTGTGGGTCCCCTAAATCAAGCCACACTGCTCATCACCCCTTCTTTGGGTTGCCTAAGCCAGCTCCCACCTGCTGTGCTGTCCTGGCTGCCCGGCTCATGTTCCTGTGCAGTGTCCAGTCTGTCCTTCCAGTCACTGTCACCCTGCAGGCAGGGGGAGTGGTTGGCATGGCAACTGGACTGGAAGGTGCCATGGGACTCAGGACTCCAGGGTCCTCACCTTCTCTCTGGTGCCCAGGGGTGGGGGACTCTTCACCAGTGTTAGGTAGTAGCCGGAGCCCAAGTGGCGACGCAGAAACAATGGTGACCCACAGCAGCACAGGCGGCCACCTGCCACCATGGCCACCCGGTCTCCCAGTAGCTCAGCCTCATCCAGGTGGTGGGTGGAGAGGATCAGTGTACGGTCTGGACAGGGGGACCCAAACCACATGAGCCACTTTGGGCTACCAGGGCTTTTCCTAAGCTGTGGTCTCCACTATGGAATTCCCTACCCCAAGTGCCAAACTCCTATTCATTCCTCAAAACCCCACACCAGGGCTGGGGATTTAGCTCAGTGGCACTGCACCTGCCTCACAAGTGCAAGGTCAGAGTTCGATCCCCGGTGCCAAAAAAAAAAAAAAGCGTCACACCAGTACTGCCAAAAGCCTTTTGGGAGGCCCAGAAACAAAACCCAGGAGCCTCAGGCTGCCCAATACCTTCTCGGTATTTGAGTAGCAACTCCCAAATGCCCCGACGGGAAGCAGGGTCTACACCGGCAGTAGGTTCATCCAGGATAACGACACGGGAGCCGCCCACAAAAGCAATGGCCACAGACAGCTTCCGCTGCATCCCACCTAAGGGGGCCGGGAAGAGGGGACCTCAGCCACTTCTGCCACACAGACTTCGGTGCCCAGATCTGCCCCCTCCCCAACCGTCTGGGTGAGCTCACCGGAGAGGTGGCGCGTCTGCGTTTTCCGTTTGGGGACAAGCCCCACATCCTGCAGCAGCCGGTCCTGCTCAGGGCCCACCGCGGCTGCGCTCAGACCCTTCAGCTGGCCGTAAAACCAAATGTGCTCGTCCACTGTCAGCCTGAGGCCAGGGGAACAGGCATGGGCATCACAGCGGGCGAGGCCACAGGGACACACACGCTCCCTGCCACCAGTACGCACCTGTCAAACAGGACGTTGTGCTGCGGGCACACACCCAGATGAGGCCGCACAGCCGCCATGCTGGACTGGACGTTGTGCCCCAGAACGAAGGCAGAGCCCCCGCTGGGTGGGAAGAGGCCGCTCAGGATAGACCTGGGGGTACAGGGGTCTCAGAGCAGCAGTGCTCACAGGGCACTGGCTGCATGCCCAGCCGAAGGGCGTGTCCTGTCTTATTCGATACGGGGCCTTGCTCTATGGTTCAGGCTGGCCACAGACTTGCGGCGATCCTCCTGCCTCTGCCTCCAGAATGCTGGGATTACAGGTATGTGGCACCGTATCTGGCCTCCAAAGGGGTGTTATGTCCCCATCTTACAGGGAAGAATCTGAGGCTAATAAAATATTTCAGATTTCTTTTGAATGCCCAGCGTGAAAGGGGGTTGCCATCCCAGAACCCTGGACCTTCATGCTGAGCTTCACCCTCAGTCCTTTTTAAAATTTTGAGATGGGGTCTTGCTGGGTTGCTCAGTTGCCCAGGCTGGGCTTGAACTTGGGATGCTCCTATCTTAGCCTCCTACAGTGCTGGATGACAGGCCCACACCTCACATGCCCCGGTTATACCCGGAGCCCTCAGACCCCAGGGGTGTTCCCCACCAGACAGTTCAGGGGAAGAAGCAGTATGGCTGGCAGCTCACAGCGTGGTGGTCTTGCCCGCGCCATTGTGGCCCAGGAAGGCAGTAATGTGGCCTTGGTAGAAATCCAGGCTGAGCCCTCGAAGGGCTGGCTGTGGGCAGCCCGGGAAGTGCTTCTCTAGGCCTCGGATGGAGACTCCGGGACACAGGCCAGGCGGTGCCCCTTCCACCAGCACTGCAGAAAGAGGCAGAGTCAGCGGGGGGATCCCAGGGTCCCTCAGAGCTGAAATGGGGTCAGGCTGGAGTCTGTAAGAATTGGGGACTGCCAGGCATAGGGACATGCACCTGCACGCCTGGGAGGCTGAGGCTGGAGGATCTCAAGTTTGAGCTCAGCTTGGGAAACTTAACAATTTATCAAGACTCTGTCTCAAACAAAAGATAGGAAAAGAACCGGGGGGGGGGTGTAGTTTAGTGTCTTGGCACTGGATTCAATCTCCAGTACTACAGTTTGAAAATAGGGGAGCCCCAGGGGACTACAGCCTGAGCTGGGGCACAGAAGAGGGGACTAGAAAAGCAGAACCTGGCTTATTTGGAGCTGAGGGAGACTGGGGAGTCCAGACAGGAAAGGAGTTGCTTAGGTTAGGGGGGAAGTCTCACCCTTTGGGTCCTGTGGGGCAGGGGCTGGAGCACCCCCCTTGGGGGGTTCAGGTCCACACCAGTAGCTCTTCCGAAAGGGGAAATCCCACGGCTCAGGGATCCCATACTGGCCTAGGAGAAAGTGGCATTCAGTTATGCTTGTCTTCAGCAAAGTGGGCATCCATGTCTAGCCACACTCCTAGAAGCTGGGCATCCAGTGGGCAGGGTTTGACTCGCTGCTTCAATCCCCTGCCCTCCCCATTTTTTTTTTCCAGACAGGGTCTCACTTTATAGTTCAGCTGGCCCTGAGCTCACTGTAGTCCAGGAAAGCCTCTAACTCAGCAATCCTCCTGCCTCTGCCTCCGAGTGCTGGGATGACAGGCATGAGCCATCAGGCCCAGCACTGTGGTATGTGGTCCTGATTGCTGGTGGGTATGAGTCACCTTGCCCCATACCGTTGTGTGTGGTTACCAGGGATCAAACCAGAAGACCATGTGCTTGCTAGGCAGGTACCAGAACCACTGAGCTAAATCTCTGACCCCCTTCCCTTTTTTTTTTTCTGAGACAGGGTCTCGCTGTGTAGTTCAGGCTGG
The DNA here is from genome assembly GCA_004025085.1 of Thryonomys swinderianus. NCBI lineage: Eukaryota > Metazoa > Chordata > Mammalia > Rodentia > Thryonomyidae > Thryonomys > Thryonomys swinderianus. The sequence goes on from PVIC010010533.1 coordinate 29,844, forward strand.
CCCTCAGCTCACTATATAGTCCAGGCAAGCCTCAAACTCAGCAATCCTCCTGCTTCTGCCTCCCGAGTGCTGGGATTACAGGCCTGAGCCACCATGCCCAGCACTGTGGTATGTGGTATTGATGGCTGGTGGGCATGAGTCACCACACCCAGCATTGTATGTGCTTACCCAGATTGAACTCAGGGCCTTGTGCTTGCAAGGCAGGTGCTGGAACCACTGAGCTAAATCTCCAGCCCCTCTTCCTTTTTTTTTTTTGCTTTTTGAGACAGGGTCTCGGTTTGTAGTTCAGGCTGGCCCTGAGCTCACTATGGTGCCCAGGCAAGCCACTGCGAACTCAGCAATCCTCTTGTCTCTGCCTCCCAAGTGCTAGGATTACAGGCGTGAGCCACCACATCCAGCATTCCCTTCCCTTTTTTTAAGAGCTAGATCTGGTTAAATTGCTAGATTATCTAGGCTGGGGGGTCAAGTTTGCAATCCTTCTGTCTCAGCCTCCAGAATGCTAAGGATTACACAAGTGTGCCACTACCTTGGGTCCAGACAGTCTCAGACACAGGTGTGCCACAGCCCCACCCTTTTTAGAAATCTAACCTGGGGGCCCACAGACAAGAAGTCCCGTGGTTCACAATCACATCCCTGCCCACGGCCCTACCCCCTAGGCCCACCTGGCCACACAGCCTCCAGGTACCAGATGGCGAGAGCGTAGAGTGCAGCGTCCATGAGCAGGAGGCCTGAGACCTGCGCTAGGCTGAAGACGTCAGCTGCTGGCGCACGGCCTAGGTTGTGCCATTGCACGCCCTCGCCCTGCTCCTCCAGCAGCGCCAGGCTCTCACACCCAAAGCCGAAGGCCACGGGGGACAGCAGACTCTGCGGGTTTTGGTGGGTGGTTCAGCAGGCAGCGATGGCCAAGGGGCACCCGCCCCCCCCACCTCGCCCCAGCCCTCACCGCGGCCACGCGGCCCCCTGCCGGGAGCTGGTCCCGCCAGGCCACGCACAGCACATAGGGCAGGTAGAGTGCGAAGTAGGCCAGGCCTCCACAGGCAGCTGCCAGGTTGGCACGGGAGAAGAAGGCACTCAGCAAGAAACTCTGGACCACCGTGGCCACAGCGAAGGTTGTCAGGAAGAGGAGTACAACAGCCGGGTGGCTGTAGGGGAGGATGTCCCCCAGCTGTGGGGGGCAAACGCAGCTCAGGGCTCTGTGGGTGCAGGCTTTGGCCCCAGCCCGATTCCAGCTCGCCCCCGTGGTACCTAGGAGGCGGAGGCGCGCACCTTGAGAACCACTACTAGCAGCGCGGCACTGAGGACGAAGGGCCCTAGACAGCTGAGGAACCAGCCAAGCCAGAGCACCGCGCGGCTCAGGCCCATGGAGCGCATCGTGTCGCGCAGCCGCGTCTCCTTCTCGCGCACCACAGCCTTTACTGTCAGTGCCACTGAATAAATCCAGGCCAGTGTCAGGAAGAGTGGTAGCGAGCGGCTCAGCACACGCAGGAAGCTGGGGTGAGGGGCAGAGGGGCGGAGTTGGGGGCTCTGTGCCCACTGGCCCAACCTGGCACAGCCACTAGCCCTGGGACTCCCAGGGTCTCCCGCCCCCAAGCCTGATGCAGCACGGGGCTCCGGTCACCAGTAAAAGCCACTTTTCCGGTGTGACCTCGGGATCCTCGAGGGCCCGCCCCCTCCCCGGGGTGGGGGGAGGAGCTCGCAGCCCTGGCTGTTCCCTAAGCGTTGGGACAGAGGGCTGGGGGATAAGTAGGGGGAGCGGGATGCAGCGCTCACACGTCGTCCACGTAGCATGGATAAGGCATCTGCTGCAAGTAGAGGCCTGTGCGGGGGTTGGTGCCGCTGAGCACACGCACAGCTGCCTGCTCCACCAAGTCCTGCAGGTACACAAAGCCGCCCCACACATAGCGTAGGTCCAACAGGGGGTCGGCGGCTGGGCCGGGGTCCCAAAACCTGTGAGAGGAGCGTAGTGGTCAGCAGTAGAGAAAAACTGGAAAGTCCTGTGTATCAACCTTAGCTCTGTCCCTACGCTGCCCGCTCAAGGTTGCATCAGGCTTGATCTGAGCAACCCTCTACCTACCCCTCTCTCCTTTCATACTGCAGGAGCCAGACTACACCCTTCAATACTCTAATTGGTCTGAGGCACTCTAGGCTCCACCCACTCTGCCTACCACAGTATCTAATAGGCTGAACGCCCTTGGCCCCGCCCACACTGCCCTCCGCCAGTCCGGTAAGGAGGCCTTTCTGCCTCTCAAATGCACAGGCCACACCCATTGCAACCTTGACTGGCCTGACTCCCCTGGCTCCGCCTACCATGCCTTTGTGGGTTCCACCTGGGCTCTGCCCATCAGTCTCCAGTAGGCTGAACTGCCTAGCCCAGACCACGTGGCCTCTCACCCGACCCCATGCTCCACACTCACTTGTCCATGATTCTATTGGTCCTAGTGACATCATCGATGTCCATGCGAATCTTGACTCGCAAATGACCAGGACTGAGTCCTGGCACTGACACCTCTGCAGGGTCTGGGGAATCTTCTGGCCCCAGAAAGACGATGCCGGCCCAAAGGCGGCGCTCAGCCAGCAGCTGAAGAGCCCGTGACACCAGGGCAGCCTCTGAAGGTGCAGCCTCCAGCTTGTTAAGAGACACGCACTGCGGGAACACAAACCTGTCCCCTCGGGGCCTCCACAGGACAAGGCCATCTCTCCCTTTTGCGTCCCTAGAGTGGTGCCAGCCTCCAACCTCCAATCACCTGGTTGGACCCTGCCCTCCCTCCATCCTCCAGGGCCTCACCTCCATCACTTTACCCAGGGTGCGCACCACTCGGTCCACATCGGCATGTGCTTCCCGCCAGCTGTAGCCACCCCGGCTGGGGTCCAGGAAAGACCGGAGGGCCTCCGCCCTGGCCCGCCCTCCAGGTCCAGGCTGCGTGCGCAGGAGACTCTGGGGGAGGAAAGCGGTGAGGCTGGTCTGTGGCTCCCATCCACAGGGGCCCGTGCACGCTCCCCTATTCACTGTGGGTCCCACTTTCTGCCTGGAGTGAGGACTCCCCCTGCCCTGCCTGCTCCCCAGCCCTACCTGCAGCATGGCCACATTTGCACTGTTGTTCAGAAAACCAAAGAGCTGAGGTCCCAGCATGCCCCAGACCTCCTGGATGTCCCTTAGCAAGGCCAGCTCTTCGAAGGTCCGGTTCACCTGCAGTAAAGGTCCACAGATCCCGCTCCATGACCACCCGCTGTTCTCTGAGGGCCCCTGAGCACTTCCCCGGCTTTTCTACCTCTTTGGTTCTGTTTTGTTTTGGCAGTACTGGGAACTGAAGCCAGGGCTTTTGGGCTGAGCTACACTCTTGGCCTTTTTATATATTTTAGAGACAGAATCTCACTAAGTCCCCCAGGCTGAGCTCGAACTTTCGATCCCTCTGCCTCAGCCTCCCAGAGTGCTGGGATGACAGGTGTGTGCCACCATGCCATACTCCTACCTCTTCCAAACACAGCATCCATGACCCTCTAGCCTCTTTTTCTCTCTCGGCATCAGTCCACACTCACCTGCGCCATGATCTGCCGGGTGAAATCTGTGTCAGGTGCGAAGAGCAGTTTCCCGAGGACCAGTGGCTTCAGGCGTCGCCAGAGCAGGCGGGACAGTGGGTGGTCACCCAGTGTCCCCATCAGCTCCAAGCAGGCAGGACCTGGGGTGGGATGCCATGAGGGTCTACTCCACACCCACCACCCCACTTCCCAGGTGGGGAAACAGAACCGTCAACTCACTCAAGCTGTGGTCTGGCAGGTCTGCTGCCTGGTCCATGCCCACCAGCTCCTTCAAGTCTCCATTCTCATACCAGTTGAGAGAGAGGCCTCCGGGGCTACTGGGTCCCTTGGCACTGCACAGGGCTTCGGACACCAGCTCCAGGGAGCTGCTTGTCCCTTGGGTTCTCTGCAGCAAAGCCCGAAGCTCCACCAGGGTGGGCAGCGCCAGGAGCTGAGGAGAAGCCACCAGAGGGCGCTAGCGATCTTCCTGCCATGGAAGCCACCACAGAGCCCTGACAAAGGAGCCCCTTCTCCTAATCCTGAGTTTCTGTCCAGCTCCACAGAAAAACCGACCCAAGGGTTGGCCTGTCCTTATTGCTTCCTGGTTAAGCACGATGCTTAATGGAGCCTCTTCTTTTCTGTATTGGGGATGCAACCCAGGCCTTTTGCAATGAGCTATATCCTCAGGCCCCGTTTTTTGTTTTTGTTTTTTGGTTTGTTTGCTTTTTTTTTGAGACAGGGTCTCACTTTGTAGTTCAGACTGGTCCTGACCTCACTATGTAGTCCAGGCAAGCCTCAAACTCAGCAATCCTCCTGCCTCTAACTCCTGAGTTCTGGGATTATAGGTGTGAGTCACCACATCTAGTATTGTTGTATGTGGTTGCCAGAGATCAAACTCAGGACCTTGCACTTGCTGAGCTAAATCTCCGGCCCAGCTGGCTTGACCTGGCTGGGCTGGAATTTGAGATCCCCCCTGCCTCAGCCTCTCAGAATGCTGAAGTGAGGGGCCAGAGATTTAGCTCAGTGGTTCCAGCATCTGCCTAGCAAGTGCAAGGTCCCTGGTTTGATCCCTGGTAACCACATACAACAATCCCAGGTGTGATGACTCATGCCCACCAGCAATCAATACCACATATCACAATGCTGGACATGGTGACTCACGCCTGTAATCCCGGCACTTAGGAGGCAGAGGCAGGAGAATCTCTGAGTTCAAGGCTTGCCTAGGCTACATAATGAGCTCAGGGTCAGCCTGAACTACAAAAGTAAGACCCTGTCTCAAAAAAAAAAAGAATGCTGAAGTGACAGGTAAATTCCACCATATCCAGTTTGAGTGGAAATTCTCACCTCCTGGGCCAGGTCTTCTGCAGCCTCCACAAAGGTGCCAATGGACTCCTGTGCTTGGCTCAGGGAAGACCTCAGAGATTCCTGGGAGAAGATGCCAAGAGTGACAAGGACCTTGTCATCTAAGAATAAGCACTCACTAAGTTTCCAGCATGCTATCTTTGTGCCCATTTTTATTTTTTTATTTTTTGAGATAGGTCTCGCTTTGTAGTTAAGGCTGGCTCTGAGCTCACTATGTAGCCCAAGGCAAGCCTGGAACTCATAGCAATCCTCCTGCCTCTGCCTCCTAAGTGCTGGGGTTACAGGCATGAGCCACTACCCCCAGTATTGTGGTATGTGGTACCAGGGATTGAACTCAGGACCTTGCACTTACGAGGCAGACACCGGAACCACCGAACTAAATCCCTGGCCATCTTTGTGCCCATTTTACAAATGTGGAAACTGAGGTTCTAAGAGATACAAGAACTTGTTCGACGTCACATGTTGGCTGGAATCTTTGTCACCATGCCAGATGCTCCTTGTTCAGGCACAGGATGAGGTAAAGTCCTGGGTCCTGGCATCAGTCTTTCCCAAGGGCAGCTGGTCCCTCAGCCCTGCTCACCCCTTGCAGAAGCATCCTCAGGATCTCTGAAGGTAGTGGAGGTTGTTCTTGTTTGTCATTGTGCTGAGGGCGGGCTGGGGGCCAAATGCACAGAACAGGGCTATGTAAACCTTGGCCATGGATGGCCCCACCATTGTCTCTACAGCTGCCTCACCTGTGCTGTGAGCAGCCCTGAGCACGGGCATCAGCACACCCAGGCCAGCCAGCATCCTGCGGGCACTGGATCCCCCCAGTACAGTGCGGGCATCTGCTAGGAGCCTGGACACCCTGGAAGAGAGACAAGGCAGGAGGCTCGGCCCCCTTGTCAGCTCTGAGCCCCCCAACTGGCCGCACCACTGCCTCTGGCTTACAAGGATTCGTTGAAGTTGCTCAGGAACCCTGGCTCCTCCCCCGGTGTGGGCTTCAGGAAGCAGGAGTTGTTTACATTGCAGATGAGACCCTGGAGCCAGGGGATGGTGCCCGCAGATGGCAGTGGCTTGTTGGGGAAGTGGCCTGCAGACAGATGCCAGCTCTGCCAGAAGCCCTGCCTCTGCAGGATCCCCCTCCATTGCTTGTATGCCCTCAGCAATGGCGAGCTCACTCCCAGGGGCGTGTGCCGGCTGCCACTCCCTGCAGTCTGGGTACACAGGCGCCCGCCTCCGGCCCCCTCCCTGCACACCAAGTCCTCATCCTAGGGCTTACATTCATGCTGCTCCAGTGGGGGGTGCGAATGACGGACGGCCACGAGGATGAAGAACAGGAAGAGAGGCCATAATAACTCGACCAGGAGCTGGACCTGGGAGGGCAGAATTGGCGGGAGATGTGGGGATCGTGAAGATCATGCCCGTTCCACCCGGCCGGCGGCCCTGGGCATTACCGGCTGTCTCCTGCGGTATGTGAAATTCTTCCAAAGCAGCAGCATCAGCTGTGTTCGGAAAGCCATGGTGACGCTGGATGGGGGACAGAATGGAGAGGTCCGTACAGAGGTCGTGCTGTGTGGCTGCGGGCAATGCCCTGCCCCTCTCTGAACTTATCCCTGCCACTGTCCCACCTCTCAGGGTTGGGGGAAGCTCTATAGAGCCAGGCTTCCAGTAAGCAGTTGATACAGGATTTTTCTCCAGATAGAGTGAGCCAATGGGATCCCTGCCCGAAGCATTCCTTGCAGATGATTGGTTGGCAGGGCTGTCACTCCTACGATCCTGAAAACCACCTCCCAGTCCTTCGGGCGGAGCCTTGGCTTAACGCTTCGGTCAATACTTCCACCTCAAGCCGCACCCAGGGACCCAGCCCAAGTCCGGCACCTCCCACTCCGGCCTCACCCTAGACCTAGAAGGGAGTTCTTCTCTGGCTTGTCCAACAACGATAACAGCAATGAGTGTTTCCAGTGCTGAATATGTCAGGTGCCCAATTGGCAGTGCTATTAGGTTATCATTCCAGTTACAGAATTGGAAACAGGCTCAAGGAGAGACACATCAGCCAGCCTGATGGTGCAGGGCTGTCATCCCAGCATTCTGGGAAGCTGAGGAAGGAAGATCTCAAATTAGGGCCTCGCCTGGGCAATTTAACAACTTAGAGACCTTGTCTCAAAATATAAAATAATAAAATAAAATAAAACTGTAAAAAGGGCCAGGGATGTAGCTCAGTGCAAAGGCCCTGGGTGCAATTTCCCAACATCAGAAAAGAAAGGGGGAGGGCAAATCCAGGCTCCTAGAGACAGATTTCGCCTCAGCTCTTCCCATCCCCTCATGCATTATTCATCCTCAGAAAAACCAGAAGATTCAGGAAATGGGTCAGGAGAAGAAGCACAGCTAGATTCTTAGCCCTGTCATTTCCTTCGAACCGTATGATTGGGATCTACTTTATTGTACAGATAGCCAAACCGACCCTAGGGACAGCAAGTCACCCAAGGTCAGCCATGCACTCTGGAACTAGAATGTTCCCCCAACTCCACGCCAGGGCTCCTTCTTAATTATGGGATTCAGGACCTGGGGTCACATGGAGGCTTTATAGGTGCAGGAGGGCACAGACCCTTCCAGTGAACCTAGATGCCCACCCGGCCCCTTGATACTTGCAGGAAGAAAAAAAGGATGCGAGTTGGGACACAGCCAGCACCCCCTAATATCCAGGCAACTGGCATCTGGCCACCTCACAACTCCACCTCTGTATGCTCGAGTCTCCCTCCTTCCTCTTTGGCTCTTTCTCACCGTTGGGCCCCCCAGCTCCAGCCGCCTTCGCTCTGCCAGACAGTGGCCGGGCAGTGAGGCCCCTTTAAAAGGAGACCCCGTCGGGAGCGGCACCCCTGCAGCCAACTGCGCTTCTCAACCCGGCGCCGGCAGCAGCGCCCCGCCCTCGGACGCTGCTATTGGACTCAACGCCCGCCACTCACCGAGCGGCCCATCCGGAACCTGAAGCGCCTGAGAAGGCGGAATTACCGCTAGTCACCTTGAGCCGAGTTCTTAAAGGGAACGAATGCGTGTTGCAGCTTCTTCCCGGGGTGGGAACGCTGCTCATCTTGGGGTGGGTGGGTGTGTGTGTCTGTGTGTGTGTCTGTGTGTGTGCCCGCCCCCGCAGCGCAGCTGCCGCCAATAGTGCGGCCCCACATCCCCATAGGAGATCCCTGTCCCCAGGAGACCTGGATTTTAGGAATACCATTTGCCCTTCCTAATACTGGAGTTCATGGTGGTAAATGCCTGGAATCCTGGCACTCTGGAAGGTTGAGGCACAGGATGGCAAGCTCAGTCCACTCAAGTTATCTTAGCGAAATACAAAATTTAAGGGCCGGAGATTTAGCTTAGTGTTTCTGGCCCCTGCCTCGCAAGCGCAAGGTCCTGAGTTCGATCCCAGGTAAGCACATACAGTGCTGGGCGTGGTGACTCACTCCCACCAGCAATCAGTACCACCCACATACCACAGTGCTGGGCGTGGTGGCTCACGCCTGTCACCCCAGCACTCGGGAGGCAGAGGCAGGAGGATTGCTGAGTTTCAGGCTTGCCTGGGCTAGCGAGCTAAGGGCCAGCCTGAACTACAGAGCGAGACCCTGCCTCAAAAAAAAAAAAAAAAAAAAAGCCTGGGTAACCGGGTGGTAGTTTATTATCCAACCCGTCTATTATTTCATTCATTGGTTCAACAAACATTCCTGGGACCTTACATTGGGCCACATGATGGCAGAAGGTGGGAAAGGGTCCCCAACATTCCAGTATTAGTCTTGGGTGGTAATGGTTCATGGAAAACAAGATAGTTTCTCGCTCTAAAAAACAAGTATATTTCACAAGATTACACTGAGGACGAGGCGGTTGTATGTTGATACAGCTTGTCAGAACACCAGAAATAGGCAGTTGCTCTGTTGAGGAAAGTGACTTTGGTCTCAGGGCTTTGAAGACGAATAAGTTCATGAGAAGACAGGCCCAGACAGAGGCCAGGAAACTGAAAGGTGGTGTATAAGGTGAAACCAGAGATCATAGGGCAGGGAGAGTTTGAGGCCCTGCTGACGGGGCTTCTTTCCTAACCCTCTTCCTTTAGCTTTATTTGCTTTTCTTTTTTCCTTTTTTGGTGGTACTGGGGATTGAACTCATGACCTTGCACTTGCAAGGGAGGCTGAGGTGACTCTAAGCTAAATCCCTGGCTAACTCTCTTCCTTTATCAGGTTCTGGACTTGAACTCAGATTCACCTTATGGCCCAGGACCTCAGTTTCCCTTTCCTCCTCCCAAGGCTGCTTCTGCTCCAAGAGCTTCTCCTGCAAAAAATGAAAGCAAAACCACACCCACACCAGGGACTCTCCAATCTCAGGCATTTCTTCTTAAAAATGGAGTGTTTTTATTGCTTTTGGTCCACATTCATATTTCACATTATCTGGTGGTCTAGGGGCCCCTGGGTGGGGAGGTCTGTTTCTAACACTTGAGGGGCAGCGAGGGCAGAGAGAAGAGAGGAAGCACAGCTGGTCACGCCCAGAGCAGGAGAGGGGGGCTTTGAACCCCACTGAGGGCCTCGGTTGGGACATGCTAGGGACAGGGTTGGCTTTGCCTTAGTTGCTTGAACTTTATTGTCCTACCCTCCCTCAGCCTCCCCCACCAGACCCTGGGAAGGCTCAGGGAGCTCACCCAACGGACCCTCCAGCTGCCTACATTTTAGGGCTTTAGCCAGGCCCTTTTGGGGTGGGGGAACCCATATCCTGTCATCTCCTCCTCCACCATCCCTAAACTAATCTCTCTGCAAAAGAGAAAGGTAAAATTCACTGTTTTCCTTTGTTAAAATGGCCTGAGACCTTTGTGAGTATAGAAACCACAAGCTGATGGGGGGAGGGAACAGGAAACCATTTGGGGCCAGGTTCCCCTTCTGTGTCCTGTCTCCCCCCCAACCGCACAGCTCCGCCCAAAGCCTGTTGGGAAACCTGAGGCCTGGGATGCTCACCCCACAGCACCCCAACATGGCCAACTCTTTTCCCACTTGGAGGCTCAGTCCTGCAAAGGCACAGAAACAGGATAAGGTGGGTCAGGTGTGGTGGGCCCCACCTGTAGTCCCAGCAACTCAGGAGGCTGAGGCAGGAGAATCACTGCAACTCTGAGGCCAACCTGGGCTGCATAATGAGTTTGTTCCAGTCTAAAATAGAGGAAGACCCTGTCTCAAAAAACAAAATAAAAAAGTGGGAGAAAACAGCCCCAGCCACCCCATCCCACCCAACCCCACAGCGCTGAATATGTTTAAAAAAAAAAAAAAGAAAGAAAGAAAGGAAAAGAAAACAAGATAAAGAAAAGAAAAACAGAAAACCCACAAACCCCTATGGAGGGACCAGGTGGGAGTCAGTGTGGCCCCTCAGTAGTTGGCCTCCTCCTGATAGTAGTGCGGGTACTCTGAGGTGTCCTCTGGGAGGTCACCAGTCCCAGAGGAGACCCCATCAGCCGCTGTGCCCTGAGGGCAGTACTTGGGGTCGTAGATCTGGCGGCCGAGGCCAAACACCTGGCCACTCTGGTTGGCACCCTGTGTGTACCCCATCTGCAGGGACATGGAGGAGTTGTCGCACTTGTCGGTCCCCAGCTTAGTGTCGTAGATGTGCCGTCGGGTCCCCGGCGCAGTCATCCCCACCTGGTGAGAGCAGAGGCGTCAGTGTGGGGCAGAAATGGAAAAGGAGTTTCTCAGCTCCCGGGCATTTTCCTTGGCTGCTTCAGTATCAGTACAAAACCCCTACGGAGCCACCCACGGGGGCCACACTCGTCACCTCAGCACTCTGGGAGGCAGAGGCAGGAAGATCTAACTCCAGTCCAGCCTGGACAACTAAGTAACGTCCTGCCTCAAAAAGCAGACCAAATTGGGCGCGGTGGCTCACGCCTGTGATCCCAGCACTCGGGAGGCAGAGGCAGGAAGATTGCTGAGTTTGAGGCTTGCCTGGGTTACATAGCTCAGGGCCAGCCTGAACTGCAAAGCGAGACCCTGTTTCAAAAAAAGAAAAAGGAAAGCAGACCAATCACTTGCCTGGCAAGGCCAAGGTTCTGAGTTTGATTCCTGGTACCAAAACAACAAACAAAAACAAATCCCCCTAAAAAAAACCAAAACCTTAAAAACTCTCTGGGAGTCTTTCCATGGCTTGCTTCGGACTCCGAGGCTCCCCCCCCCCCCCGACTCAGTCCTGACCGCTTGAAACCAGGACTATTCTTTTCCCTTTCCTGCCAGGGAGCACTCCCAACGGGGGCTCAGTCTCCAGGGCATCTGAGGGCTCTAAAAGCATGGAAACATACACTTAATCTGGTAGAAAACTGAGGATCTTGGGATCTTTTCCTAGATTTTCTTTCGGAGTATACTAGGGATAGAACCCAAAGCCCCTGCACAGAGATACTCCTCAGCCTGTTTTAACTTTTTTATATTTTGAGACCAGGTCTTGCTAAGTTTCCTCAGGCTGGGCTCGAACTTGGGGATCCTCCTGCCTCAGCCACTCAGGGTGATGCCGTGCGCCCCACACGCAGCTTCCCAGGATCTTAAACTGAGTAGAATTGAGTAGGATATTGAGCAACCCTTTTGGCGAACTGAGGACAGCATGGGTGGACACTTCCTCACACGAGGAAACAGCTGCAGCCGGACTGTGAAGCCTGCTGTGCCCACCTGGCTGGCACACTTGTTGGTGCCCATCTGCAGACTGATGGTGGAGTGGTCCATGGGGGGCAGGATGTGGTTCTTGGGGTCGTAGAGGTGCCGCCGGGTGCCATAGGCTGTCATGCCTGACTGGCTGGCACATTTGTTGGTCCCCATCTGCAGGAGGCACAGGAAGGCTCAGGGTGGCTCGCCAGCCCCACAGCCTCCTGGGGGACACCAGGGGCCCACGTCACGGCCGGGTCACCTGCAACCCGATGACACACTGGCCAGCCTTCATGGTGGCATCGTCAAAGTTCCGCTGTTGCTTTTCTGAGTACTTGACCCCGATGTCCACACCGCTCTGCAGCCCTTTCGTCTTGGCCTGGGAGAATGAGGGGGGCAAAGGGGTGAGTAAGACACCCTAATCCAGCCTGAGGTACATAGGGGACTCTGTCTCAAAACCCAAAACCCAAACCAAACAACGGGGACTGTACACAGTGACCCCCACCCTGCCTGCTGTGCAACTCTGGGCAGGCTGCTCTCCTTCCCTGATCCTCACCTTTCCCGCCAGCGCAAGCAGAGACACCTGCACCTGGGTCATGTTTCCGCTCTCGAACAGGTCATTGGCCTCGAACAGGTCCACAGGGTTCATGCCGTAGCTGACCATGGCCTTGATGAAGTTGGAGAGGTTTTCTAGCTGGGAGGGGGCAGGGGAAGGGCATGAGCGGGCCTTGCTCTTGCTCCGTCCGCGGACCCCAGGCCAGTCCTTCGGGCCCCTTGGCGGTGCCTCACCTGGTGCCAGTTCTGCATGGAGCGGTTGATCTTGGGGACAGAACCGGGCTGCAACTTGTTCATGAGTCTGGGAGGCGGGGGCGGAGTCTGGGTCAGAGCAGGGGTCTCAGAGGCCAGGTTGAGACCTCTCTGAGCTCAGGTCTCTTGGGCACTTTGCTGTGTCTCCTAGAGTGACTTTCTTTCTTTCTTTTTTTTTCTTTGCAATACTGGATATCTAACTCAGGCCCTTCTACTTTTAAGGGAAGCGCGGTACCACTGGAGCTAAATCCCCAGCCCTTAGCGTGACTTTCCTTCTTTCCTTTCTCGTACTGGGGACTGAACCCAGGGCTGTCACACTGAGCTACATCTCCAGCACCCTGCTCCCCCTGCCTTTTTTTTTTTTTTGAGACAGGATCTCGCTTTGAAGTTCAGGCTGGCCCTCAGCTCACTATGGAGCCCAGGCAAGCCTCAAACTCAGGACCTTGCGCTTGCGAGGCAGGCGCCGGAACCACTGAGCTAATGACCTTGTGTTTGCGAGGCAGGCGCCGGAACCACTGAGCTAATCCTCCGGCCCTTTGTTGCTATTTTTAATGTGCAAAACCATGAAAGTCTGGATGATGTTGCATGAAGTGGGCAGTGTAAGGTTCACTGCCAGAGATGCCAGAAAGGGCAATAAGACAGATAAAAGGCCAGTGTGGTAGGGCACACTTGCCATCCAGCTACTCAGGAAGCTGAGGCAGGAGAATCTTAAGTTTGAGTCTTTCCTGGGCAACTTAAGAAGACAGCCTCAAAATCAAACAGATAGGATTAGGGTGCCGCTGAGTGCTGAGTGCCTGTCTAGCACGTGCCAGGACCCGGGATCCCACCCTCAGCACAGTAAAAAAGAAAAACAGACAAAAGAAAGAAAAGGAGGGCCGGAGGGTTAGCTCAGTGGTTCCGGCGCCTGCCTCGCAAGCGTAAGGACCTGAGTTCGATCCCCGGTTACCACATATAATGCTGGGCGTGGTGGCTCACGCCTGTAATCCCAGCCCTCGGGAGGCAGAGACAGGAGGATTGCTGAGTTCGCGGCGGCTTGCCTGGGCACCATAGTGAGCTCAGGGCCAGCCTGAA
>PVIC010010534.1:0-43212 GCA_004025085.1 Thryonomys swinderianus
CTTTCTTTTTATTGTTATTGGTATGTTTGTTGTATATGATTACATTCATCATCAGGAGTTGGTACATAACTTGCATTTTTGAACTTTTCTAAATTCCTAAATACACACCAACTCAAAATGTTTTGAAACTCTATAATCAGGTATAGTTCCAGCAATGAATTCCTTCTCCATTACCAATTTTCTCTCTTAGTCAGCTTTCTCATTGTTGGATACAAAGCCTGACACATGTAACTTAAAGGAAGAGAAGTTTAATTTGGTTTGCAATTTGGAAACATTAAGCCCATGGTCATCAGGCTTCAAGGCAAAATGATGTGGTTGGAGGACATGGTTAAGGAAAGGAGCTCACCTCGTACTGGCCAGGAAGCAGTATGGAGGGTGGGAGGACAAAACAGGGACAGAAATATATCCTTCCAGTGACCTGCCTCTTCCAAACAGACCCCACTTCCTCATAGTACAGTCAACTATGAATTTGTCAGTGAATATAGCAGCCCCATGAGCAAATCACCTTTTAAGAGTCCAACTTGTACACACATGCAACTTTCAGGAGGATATTCTAGATCTAAACTATAATAATAATTAGTAGAGTCACGTGTGAAGACATTTAATATCCTGGAGAGTTGAAGCACTGGAGCACCAGATCCTAAAAATATTTTGGAAAGCTACTTGAAAAGCTTTTGACTCTTGAAGAAGGTTTAGATATACTTTACAAGAATTTATTCTGCTTTTTCTGAAGAAAAATCTCAATAATTAGTACTTGAAAATATTTAATTCTGTGCAGACTTTGCTTTGTACCCTTTTGATTCAAATATTTTACGTTTTTGTTTTGTTTTGTTTTTTTTGAGACAGGGTCTCGCTTTGTAGTTCAGGCTGGCCCTGAGCTCACTGTGTAGCCAAGGCAAGCTTCAAACTCAGCAGTCCTTCTGTCTCTGCCTCCCAAATGCTGGGATTACAGGCATGAGCCAGCACACCCGGCTTTACATTCTTTTTTTAAACAAAATCTTTTAGAAGAGAAATTACAGAGAACAGGAATATTTTGTATTTCTTTTGTCTCAGTTATCCTCAATGTAAAAAGTTTAGTCCTTTACACGGCAAAGCTATTCACAGTACAACATAATGTCTTACAAGGAAATAAATTACCTCTGAAGAGAATGTTGTGAAGGGAAATCAGATATTGCTTTACTGGATAAGAAATTCCTATACCTGTAGAATTGATCCAAAAGGTTCAACATATTCATGCTCTGTAAGGCTCTTAGGCTGGGAAATCAGAGAGAAATAAACTGAGTAAATACCTGGCCTTGCCAGGATGTCTCTCTGCCTAGCATAGATGAGAGGTTTGACTTTACTTGAGCCAACAGCAAGAGTGCCTGGTGGGCAGAACATACAGTAGCCATTCTAGCAGAATAAATGAAAACGCAGTAGGTTCTACAAGTTCGAATGCTTGTGCTTGTCCTCTCTTCTTGCTTGAATGGTCGCTAATCTTTCATAAATATCACAGTGGGTGGTAGGTTAAAACTCAAAGGAAACTCAGAAATAAATCACCTAGTCCAAAACACTTAAATCTGAAAGCTAAGAAGCCCAAGATTCTTAAAATGTAAAAGATTCTTCTCAATATACTTTTATATTTATGATTGAATATAAGCATGAGCCTTGATAATATTCCAGATGAGAGAAGAGATGAGTCCCTGATGTGAAGACCTGAGGGAGGAAGAACTAATGCATATGAAACATTTATGCTAAATATGCATGTGTTCAGCTTCCTGTATGGGACAGTTCCCAGAGACAAAGACAGGCCACAGCATCCCTCCCTGGAAGAGGCAGCCTAACCTGAGCTCCCTTTGCACTGTGATAAAGTATCTACAGTAGGCGTTCACTGTGGGGGTTGTTGGGCTCAAAGTTCTGTTTGTGAGGTAGATTGTCTCCAGAAATGCTGTTGGTAATAACCATTCATTTCTTTTCAATTTTTAAAAATTAAATCGTAAAAGAAAAATTTTCTAGGGATAACTCGAGTATAGATAAATATTTTTTCTCTGAATCCAGATATAGCCCCTTGAAAGGTACATGTTTCTGAATTGCACTTTCATTTCATAGTATGGACTTTAAATTTCCTATGTCTTATGTAACACAACTTCTGTGGGGAAACATCCTGATTGGTAAAAGATGGAGAAGAGACTGTGAGTGAAAGGAATCAATTGAAAATCTACAATAACCTTTCTGTTAAATCAAGTCCCATAAAGACAGTCTCTTTCCAGAATTCACATTGACAATCAACATTGAATATTTTGTTACTAGTTGGTATGGATAAAAGGCATCTAGTTCATTCGTTTTCTAGCCTCTGCCCTGGAGAAAGAATGTGTCCCCAAGGCCTTCCTCAGAGAGATCTCAGCATATATATCTAAGTGTCTCTATCTCAGAGAGCCCACAGGCACCTACAACACTTGTAGAAAGGGGAAGAATGTTTTCTGTAGGCTATTGGCAGACTCTACCGAGATGGGGTAAAAGATGTAACTCTCACACCTGATATGTTGTACCCAAATTTTGCTCTCCCAAGGAGACCACAGACACATATGTAAAAAGCAAGGGCACTTTATTAGCACAGCATGCTGTGGGTCTACCAATACTAGATGGAGACCCTGAAGAATGGCTACCTGCTCCTTTTAAAGGCATCTGAGGTTACCCATGGGAGGGGGATCTAAACCTTCTAGTTATTGGCTAACAGTTTGATCTATCATGCTTGTCGGGTGGTCGTGGGTGGAGGAGGGACAGGAAATACAGAGTCATTTTGTGGGAGGGCTATGTCAGAACAAAGGAAATCTTTGGCGGGAACAGTTCTGGCAGTTGGCTCACCAGAATGCTATGTCCCATCACACCTACCAGGAAGTTGCTATTACTTAACGACCAGCGGGACTAGTGACCTTACTGGTTTGCTTTATGGTTTTTCCGGGAACTTTACACAGTTGCACAAGTTGTCTTTACAGATCACATATCACATTCGCATAGATTCTTTTTACAGGGTACAGAGTTTGTTCACAGTTTAAACATCAGATGGGCGTGAACTTACCAAATGAAGATTGTTTGGTCCCAATAGCTAGATAGGTATCGGAAACATGAGTTCATGGTCTCTAAAATGAAGGAATGAGTTCTAGGAACAACAGAGGTTGAATAGGAAAAACCGATTGAGAGAAAGAGAGACAGAAGTGAGACCAGAAAATGGGTTGCCTGTACACCCTGCTTCTCATAGGCTTTTTCATGGGACAAATCCATGAGATAAGGCAAATCCAAAGGGTACAAAACTATAAGACCTAGTGGAAAATTACGAGGGCATGAGGTAGGACAAAACCATGACCAATAAGATTACAAGAACAGTTGCCCAGGTAATATTGATTAAATAAGGATCAAATGGGAAAGCAAGTCACATACAGGGAATTTCCCTACTTAAAATAGCAATCATTGTTATTCTTCTCTAGGGGAATTAGTAATTCTTTTATTTTTTTATAATGCTAACCAGCAAATGTGACTCAGTTATCCTTCATGTTGGCTTCTTAAAGGCCAGCCCTGTCTAACTGCCTGCAAAATATCTAATTAATTTACCTATCTACAATAAAACTACCAGATCCATTTAACTTTTAATTTTCACAGCCCTTAGGTAATAAGAATATAAAATATTTTTCCTCTACTCCTGGCTTTTTCCTGAGTTAGAAGACCTTCCTGTTTACAACAGTAGACAGAGCTCTAGTCAGGTGTGTAGTACACAGAGAAGTCTCTCTTCTTAGTTTATGATGCCAACTGAGACCAGCTCCTCTCTGGGGACTTATGTGAAGCACAGAGAGCCAGAAATGTGACAGGGCTGGCCTCATCTACTGCTCCAGTTTCCAAAGCACTAGAGATTGTCCATTCTTCCTGCGTCCAACTAGATGCATTCACTAGATGTCCCCTGCTCTGAGCAGTTCTAGATCTCAAAGTACCATAATTGTATGCCCTTCCCCTTACTGTGATAAACTTTCATTTTTTCCTTTTTCTATGTGTAAGTTTTTCTTTGAAGTGAGCAGTCTTTTACAGCAGAGACATACCCCTGATTTGAGCATATCACATCCACCAATGTAGAATCTTATAATTAATAGCATTATTAATTTTTTTTTGAGACAGGGTCTTGCTTTGTAGTTCAGGCTGGATCTGAGCTCACTCTAGCCCAGGCAAGCCTTGAACTCAGCAGTCCTCCTGCCTCTGCCTCCAAAGTGCTGGGATTAGAGGTGTGAGCCACCATACCCGGCACTGTGGTATGTGGTACTGATTGCTGGTGGGTGTGAATCACCACACCCCGTATTGTTGTATGTGGTTACCGGATATCAAACCAGGGACCTTGCACTTGCTAGGCAGGTACCAGAACCACTGAGCTAAATCTCCAGCCCAATAGCATTATTTTTTAATTGAATTCTTTATTGGTACAATTTATACACATCTCACAATCACATATAACATTGGGGAATCTGTACCAGTATATGACACAAGTTAATTCTCATTTTCACCCACATCCCCACCCACCCACACCTCCCCACCCCCTATATACATGCTCTTTTATTTTCTTTCAGAATCGTATTTATTCCTTCCCCCCATTACATTTCCACACCAAATTTCCTATGGAAATTTCCCATTCTACAAAATCTGTCATACTTTCTAGAGCTCATTTGCATCTACAGGTGCTCATATCAAAGAGAAGATCCAGTATTTGCCTATCTGTGATCTGTTTATTTCACTTATTAGTGTGTAATGCTATTGACTCGGGCAATAACATTATTTTTATACACCCAAACACAGACAATAATCTCTCCTACTAAAATAAATGTAAGAAATAGTAGTTTTGTACTGTAGCTTAGAAAGAGAAGATTAGTTTTGAAAGAGTTCTGAAGTTTTGTTGATGGATTTTTTCTTCCTCTTTGCTTGTTATTAAAATGTGAATGCTGAATCTAAATTCCACTTTAACACAATTTTCATTCTTTCTGCAGCACCTGAAATTCTTAGAGGCTGCGCCTATGGACCTGAGGTGGACATGTGGTCTGTAGGAATAATCACCTACATCTTGTGAGTGAAGAAAGACAATCTTTATGCAAACTGTTTCCCATTGCATAACATTTTCTAGATACTGAGAGTTCTCATAAGAACCAAGATTGCTGTTTTTAACTTTTTATGTTCTTCTGTTCATATTAAATGTAGTTGATGACAAAGTTTTCTCATAGTGAGTATTTCTTTATAGTCTGTAATTCTTTTGGCATCAGAATTTCTCTCCAGGGCTTTTTGTTTTACTTTGCTACACAATGTATAACAAATTTGGGAAATAATTATTTGATGATCATAATGAATATAATACCCAAGATCGTTTTTTATACTTCTTCTTTCTTTATTTTCATCTTATCTAAAATAAAGTATTAGTACTTTTAAGAGCATATGTTTTTCTTTAGCAATCTCAAACTGGCACATTCTTATAATAATTTGCATGCATTTTGGCTATCAATTGTGTTTCCTATTTGTTAGGTTCTCAAGAGCTTTGGATTTAATAGCTCATACAGATGTCTCTGGAAGAAAATATGAGCTAAATTTTTCATTTTTTGGTATCTCTGACTCCATTACTAAACTATTATCTAATAAACATAGTTTCAGGAGATTCATCAAAATGGTGGTGGAACTGGAGACAATTGTAAGGAAATCATAATCCAAACAGAAGAGAGGCTGGAAAGGATGATTGCTGTAGCAAAATTAAAAGCAAGATATCAGTGAATTCAGAAGCTTAGTTCAAAATAAAAAAAAAACTTTTTATCATTTAGTGATGTAATTCAGTCTGGAATGCATAATATACACATTTGGAGAGAGATTTTAGAGGGTTGGAAAGCAAGTGTTATTAGTCTTGGCTGCCATAAGAAAATGTACAGACTTAGCCAACAGACATTTATTTTGTCACAGTTCCAGAGCCTGGAAGTTTGCGATCAGGGTACCAGCATGCTTGGAGTCCTGCTCATGACTTACCTGTACAGACTGATGCCACAAAGAGAGGGAGAAAGCAGAAGTTTAGGGCTCAGCATTCCCAAATGTTGCATCTTTCTGGCTGGTTTCAGACTATTTGAAAGAGACAGGGACTCTCTCAGTGAGACATTCCATGAGCAAAAGGATGTAAGAAACTACTTTGTAAAAGTCCACCACTTTTGGATGTAGTTGAATTTTTCATGCTTGACCAAAGAATCTCAGAAGGTATCTTTAAAATTATTCGGTCTCAAGGCTGAGGATTTAGCTCACTGGTTCCAGCACCAGCCTCAGAAGCACAATGTCTCAAGTTTGATCCCTGGTACCAATAAAAATAAAAATAAAAGTAAATCCCTGTTCCTAAAATTACTCATTCTTTTCCCCCAATTTTTTTTTTATGATTTCTTTTTGGTCCATTGGATTTCAGAACCCCTACTTATCTCTAAATATAGGGAAGGCTTGATAACCCCAGATGAGCAACTCTCTTTTTCTCTCTCCCTCTTTGCCTCCCTCCTTTCTGTCTCTTCCTCTCCTTTCCTCCCTCTCCTCCCCACTCTTCTTCTCTCTTTCTCTCTGATCCTGTTCTCAACCTTTCTCCATGAATTATGATGCTGACCTTGTAGTGCACAATGAATGTGTCAGCTCTCTGTCACTGTGACAAAATATCTGAGCAAAACAACTTAAAAGAGGAAATATTTGTCCTGCTACAACTTCACATGTGTCAGTCTGTGGCCAGGTCAAGCTTTTTTTTCTGGGTTTTATGATGGGGCAGAACATAGCAGGACGAATAGAAGGACACACATCTATGAGGATGACACACAACAACAAAGACAGAGAGACAGAAAGGGGGAGAGACAGAGAGATAGTATCTTACCCCTCAAGGACCCTCTCCCTTCAATGAGGTCCTGCCTCCTGAGTATCCATCACGTCTAGATAGGCTATCAATTCTTGACCCACCAGTGGGATTAGGCAGGGATGAGGTCAGAGTCCTCTAGACCCAATCACTTCCCAAAAGCACCACATTGCTATGTAAGCATTTGGGAATATTTCAGATTCAGACTATAACAGTGAATATAATGGGATGTCTTTAAGATATACAAAAGTAATGTACAAAAGTATAAAGATGGGGCCGGAGGGTTAGCTCAGTGGTTCCGGCGCCTGCCTTGCAAGTGCAAGGCCCTGAGTTTGATCCCCGGTAACCACATATAATGCTGGGCGTGGTGGCTCACGCCTGTAATCCCAGCACTCGGGAGGCAGAGACAGAAGGATTGCTGAGTTCGCGGCAGCTTGCCTGGGCACCATAGTGAGCTCAGGGCCAGCCTGAACTACAAAGCGAGACCCTGTCTCCAAAATGCTAAAAAAAAAAAAAAAAAAAAAAAAAAAAAAAAAAAAAAAAAAAAAAAAAAAAAAAAAAAAAAAAAAAAAAAAAGTATAAAGATGAAATAAATTTTGGTTGTTCATTTCTATGGCTACATCTGGTCCCTGAATTAAAACATTTTTCTGGCCATTTCCTGATGATAATTTTATCCTCTATCTTAGTCCATTCTGAAATCCACATTAAAAGGAAGAGATGTCACGCTCTGCTTGTTTCTACGCAGGAACTCAGAGAGTGGGAATGAATAAAATATAAAAACCCTTCCTTCCACTTGTAACCTCTTCCTCTCAAGTCTAACTCTTCCATTTTATACTACACTGAAACTAATCAGTCTTCTCAGTTTTCATGAAAAATCTTCAGCATGATGCCTGTATTAATGTTAGTTACTATCATTGCTGTTCTTTCATATCCTAAAGCTTCTTAGTATAACCATAGCTTGTAGAAATCATACTTCATTATTCTTACTTTTCTGATTATATATCACCAACAGCGAATTATAATAAGGTAATGCATACTTGTGCTGAGTAGACTTCAGTTCATAGCAGGAGGCTATAACAAAGTCATGAATTTCTGTAGAAATCTGATGAAATGTGATATTATTTTAAAGCTTCTCTATTCCCTATATTTTTTCCATGTAGACTTTGTGGGTTTGAACCATTCTATGATGAAAGAGGTGATCAGTTCATGTTCAGGAGAATTCTAAATTGTGAATATTACTTTATCTCCCCCT
This sequence comes from Thryonomys swinderianus, assembly GCA_004025085.1. Lineage (NCBI taxonomy): Eukaryota > Metazoa > Chordata > Mammalia > Rodentia > Thryonomyidae > Thryonomys > Thryonomys swinderianus. The sequence goes on from PVIC010010534.1 coordinate 8,115, forward strand.
GGTGGGATGAAGTATCTCTAAATGCCAAGGACTTGGTAAGTGCAACCAAAACAAAATGAAATAAAATAAGATAAATTCATTTTCAACTAATAGAAAAGGCCATTCTTAAAAATATGCCTCTATTACTAGCACATTTCTTTTTAATTATAGAGCAATTTAGCAATACTTATTAATGCATTTTCCTTATAGACAATGAAAATAAATGTTTTGACTCATCACCAAGTTAAATTATAACAAATCATAATCACTATAGTGTTAATTAGTGAATCATAGTGTGCAAAATATATCCTTGCTTATGAAGAAGTTATGCTGGGTGAATCAAAACATAATTTACACTAAATTTTATTTTAACATGGCTTGTGATTATATATATATATATGTATTAGATATACTTCAAAAGAAGCAATGTTGTTTGTGAAGTTTCATTTAAGCTTGTTAAAATATTATGACAGGAGCATGAGTCCTGTTACGTTAAAACTGGCATTGCAAACAAGTTCTGCTTTACAAGTAGTGCATTCTGTTTTATTTACCTTGCTTCTCATTTACACTAACATTGATGTTCATTTGGATTCTGGAAACACCGTTGGGGAGGAATCCACTGCATGTAAAACCAGGACACGACAGTGTAGTTGAAATATTTTCTGCCAGTCCTCTAAAGAAAAACTGAAGCCGACTTTGAGTCGTAGAAGATTGAGAGGGATCTCAGAAGCCAGCTAGTCTCTCCCTCACTTTAAGGATGAGATTGTCTCATATTTTTTTTTTTTTTTGAGACAGGGTCTCACTTTGTAGTTCAGGCTGGCTCTGAGCTCACTATGTAGCCCAGGCAAGCCTCGAACTCAGCAATCCTCCTGCCTCTGACTCCCGAGTGCTGGGATTACAGGCGCGAGCCACCACGCCAGGCACTGTGGTATGTGGTATTGATTGCTGGTGGGCGTGAGTCACCACGCCCAGCATTGTATGTGTTTACCGGGATCGAACTCAGGGCTTTGTGCTTCTTTGGCAGGCACTGAAACCACTGAGCTAAATCTCCGGCCCTCGTCTCACATTTTTTTTTTTTTTTTTTGCTTTTTGAGACAGGGTCTCGCTTTGTAGTTCAGGCTGGCCCTGAGCTCACTATGGTGCCCAGACAAGCCGCCTCGAACTCAGCAATCCTCCTGTCTCTGCCTCCTGAGTGCTGGGATGACAGGCGTGAGCCACCACGTCCGGCATTCGTCTCACATTTTTAAGGAAGGGTCTGACCTAGTGCAGACTTCATTTTGAATACAAGCTCCACCAGTTAGATACATAGCTAAATCCTTCCCTGAGCTCTTTTCCACTAGTCTCTTGCCAATCACAGCTGATAGTTCCAAACTCTAAACTTATTAAATGGATCACATGAGTGTCTAAAAATTTATATACAAATAAGAATGCATTTGCAAAACAATGAAGATGGAGATGAGATTCAGTCATGTATGAAAGTGGACACTAGTGGAGTACCCATGGGCGACAATTCATGCAGGACTGTGTCTGGGATCACCATGTAAGAGACATAACAACGCTTGAGCGCACCTGACTCTACATGTTCTCTCCTTCGTGCCCAGTCACTCCTTCCGAGCCCAGGGCCGGGTTTGTGGATCTCTGTTGCAATTTGGTTTTTGCTCATCCTTCACAACATGAGTCATCACTGCAGAATAAGTCGCCATCGGTCAGATTTAATCCTTTATTCAACTCATATCCCCAAGCCACTGAATTCTTCACATTCATTCTAATAAGACTTTTATGTCAACTCTGGCCTTACTTTTCTAGAAACATCAAAAAGTTAAAAAGAAAGAACTGTAAACCACAAGAGAGTCATAAAATAGTATTCCATAGGGGCTGGGATACTATCCTTTTTGTTTGCTATTGATTCGCCATAGAAAGATCGATGCTGCATGAATGATCCTGTTACCATAGAGTTGTATCTCAAATTCTGAATTCTAGATGAGTGTGAGGTTCACGCCAGAGATTCAGAGGCTGGCTTCTCCTCCCAAGAGCATCTAGTACCCAGGCAAGCCAGGATCTATCGCTTGGACTTCTGTCAGGAAGTAATTGCCAGTTTGGGGTCTCAGGTGGTCCACACTACTGTCCTGCTGTCTTCCTCAGCTATTACTACCCTTCTGTCAGGTTACTCATGGGGCTCTGAAGCTTAAACACTCTTTGAAAGAAAAAAATCATGTCTTCAGTACTATTGTTTGGAAAACAGAAGATCTAGAAGTTCAGAAATAGGGCAAGTCCAGGTCACCAAAAAAAGTTTCCCTGAGGGTATTCTGTACTATTTCAGGTCAGAAAATTAATTGTTTTGGATCCTAAGAAACGGCTGACTACCTTCCAAGCTCTCCAGCATCCGTGGGTGACGGGTAAAGCAGCCAACTTTGTACACATGGATACTGCTCAAAAGAAGCTCCAAGAATTCAACGCTCGCCGTAAACTGAAGGTAACATGATATGTTTTGTTTAAAACAGGCTTTTTTTTCTTTGTCTGGTATTATTATTCATTTCCAGTGACACAGCGGGGGAAAAAAATCTTGCATTGAAATACCAATAATAAGACATAAGCCACTTACTGTTTTGTTATTCTCTCACAGATTCATTACTAATTTCAGAAATGTGTTGTTATTTGAGATTTACCCACCAGATATGCTCGAGTTGCTTCTCATCTAAGGCCAAATTTCTTAGCATCATTGTTCAGGAAACTGTTTATTCAAAACTATGTTTTCTTTCCTAATCCATGAAAATTAGGAGACAAGTTTTAAAACTGTATTTCATTATATGTGTTGTACTTGGAAAAATTTAATTAAAATGATACAAACAAGTATTCTAGAAATATAGTAATAGCTCGGTTCACAAAGCTTCTGTTTGCAAAACATTTCAGTCTGCTTCTTCCCCACACAAACAAAAATATAGTCATCTTCCCCCAAACTATAAAACAGATTAAGTTTGTAAACTGAGGTACCATTGTCAGTTTATTATATAGGGTGTGTTTTAGGATGGAGATTAGGTTCTTTTCTATGATATAGCATATTTAGGATTAACTATGAGAGAAGCAACAGGATTTCAGAGAATAGGCAAAGGCCAAAATTTAAGGACCTTTCAGCCATTTTAAAAATAGACTGATACAGATTTAAAAAAAAAAAACTGAGCAGGTTCCATAATCAAAGTAATTGAAACCCCCTTCAGTAAATAATGGTGATTTAACCCAGGATTTTACAAGCTAAATTGATCATAGAACTCCGTCTTCATATCCCCTGCTGACATCCTTGGAGCTAATGTTCCAGTAAGCAAATACTTTGGGAAATAATCTAAACTGTAGTCCAGTCACCTGTGGGCCAACACCTTTACTCAGACTTTCCACTGTCCACGTGACTAAATACTCTTAATTTGAGATTAAAGAGGTTTTGTTGTTCATTCACCAAACAAGTTTTCATCCAACAATCAATTCAGAAATAATATACTTTGAAAGATTAAACACTGACCTAATACAAAGTAGAGCTTGACCTTCAATTTGGGATTTTGAAGGGAGATGACACTTAATACTCTCCTCTACCCAACCAGGCAGCAGTGAAGGCAGTAGTGGCCTCTTCCCGGCTGGGAAGTGCCAGCAGCAGTCATAGCAGCATCCAAGAGAATCAGAAGTCTGGCCAAGAACCATCACCACCACCCCAAGAGTGCAGTGAGAGCGTCAGGGCTGTGCCACAGGAAGAGAGTATCCAAGGAGATGGGGCCCACATGGCAGCCGAGAGCAAAGAGGCTACACTGACAGAGGAGGTGAAAGATGCAGATCTAAATCCTGAAGAGGGCCCCGAGATGGTGCCTGATGGGATGAAAGTGGCTGATCTGGTAAGAGAAAAGGACCAAGTGGAGAAGCTGAAGCCTACGGAGGAAGCAGCAGACCCGAAGGAAGAGCAGGAAATCCCTGCTGTGGGACTTGGACTTGCACAACAAGATGTGATCTTGCCAGAGTATTAAATCTGTTTCCTTCAGATCTGGAGGCCAAACTCCAGCATTTCATGTACTTTGTCTTTCAGCAAGGAAGGTGTGGAAGCATGATAAGCACTCTAGTGATTCTGTTTTTGAGGTGCAAAAAAAATACATATATGCCAGTTGGTAACCCTACATCAATGCATGTGACTGCTTTATGAAAATAATTGTGTTTTCTATGGCATGTAATGGATACCTAATACCAGTGAGTTAAACTGAAATTGCAAATAACGGAACACTTAAAAACATACATTTTTTTTCAGTGATCAGTGGCACACATTTGAAGTAAATAATAGCAAATTGGGTGTCTATTGAAAAATCAAGCTGTCTTATATCCTCTAGGTTTAAGGCAGTAATCCCTTTGAATAATCGCTCAGCTAATACCAGGTAGGACTACAAGACATGTTCCCATGACTTTCCCAATATTTACTTTTCATTGTTAAAGTTTTCAGACTGTTTACAGGGGGACAGTTTTAGGTGATAGTTGTACAATATGAGCAAAACAATTTCATTTACATGTAAGAAACATTTACAAGGGTCATGAATCTATATGCTCCAAAAGCTTATGTGGAAAATGCCTTTTTATTTTATTCTTCCTTACATACGTAATAATGCAGTGTTCTCCCCTAAAATCTACCACTTTACAGCCGTGAAGAAAGTATTTCACAGACTCATGGTGAGGTTCACTCTCCCCCTCCCTTGCTGTCCAGTAAGATGCCCCTCAAACGGCTGAAACATGGGGACAAATAAAGACATTTCAGGAAGAAAAGGAGTTAAAAGTGGGATTTAGACTAACAAAGATAAGACTGATTCCTTTTCATTTTCTAGAAATAATGATGTTTATTTGTGAATGTATGCAACCTTACAGATAATAACATTTTTGTGAGTTAACTATAAAACAAGCTTTAAATATTTTTAAAAAATCTATTCAATTGATTCATATAAAAATGTCTGAATAGAGTGAGAATAACATTCCCATTTTCAGATTGGTCATTATTATAAGGAAACATTGTTGACAAGAACTTTTTCCCTCTTCTACTTGAAAATTATTTAGATATCCTGTTTATGGATTTAAAAATAACTGTAACAAGCTAGTGTATCTTTTTCTCATACCACATTTTTGCAGTGTAGTTTTGAAGTCTTCCATGTCAAAAATCTAACATAATATAAATTTGTATTTACCTTAAAAAACAAACACTGATTTTAAATAAGATTCTTTTTTAAAAAATTCTTTATTGGTACAATTTATATACATCTCACAGTCACACATAACATCGGGGAATTTGTACCAATACACGACACAAGTTAATTCTCATTTGTACCCATATTAAATAAGATTCTTAAGAAGCTGACACATTAGACTTATGTATTATTATGACTTATTTCCAGAATAAAAATACTTTTCATTAACTTCCATAGGAACATTTTTCCTTTATAGAAATTACACTAGCTCCAAGTATTCCTAATTTCTCATTTGAACAGAAGCATTTTACCAAAAAAATTATGTACCACATTTTTGGTTTCTTTTTTTAATTTAAAAAAGGATTATTTTCAAAGTCCAAAATGAAGACAATAAACATTGACCAGATAATAAAAATTCTCATGAAATTAACAGATCTTAAATTATTTTGACTTCCTTAAAATTATTAAATTGGAAAGCCAAGTTAAAGCTCTGGGTTTTGGAGACTTAGATCTGCTTATCCACGCATTCTGCTTTCAGGGCACAAATCCTCATGGAAAGGAAATGAGGGGCCACTGACATTCGCAGTTCAGGCCCTGTCAGGTCACTGACCAGCAGGCAACAGCGCTTAGGCAGCTGCATTGTCTAAGCTCAGAGGAGGGGTTGGGGTTTTGACTTACTTTTACTAATTAATAGTGCTTATTCTCTTCTTTTGCTTTTCCTTCCTTTTTCATTTAATTGGTCCTTCTCAGAATTCTCCTTTTGACTGTTTCAAGAACTGACAATTTTAAGCTGTATAAATTTCTTGTTTATTAGGCTTTAAAACTTCCATTTAAGAGAAAGAGCAAACTTCCTGGTGTAATTTTCCTTGGGAAATTAAGCAGATTATACATATACAGTAAGTATCCCATTTGGTATTGGAGCAAGGAAGAAAGGAGAAGTATCTTTGTTGGCAAGTGGCATTTAGTTGAAATATCAGAACACTTCATCATTCCAAGTCCACCATATGTTGTTCCAAGCATAGATGTGATTCCTTTCCAACCCTAGACTGACCTGTGGATGGGGCCTGTGGACTGTAGGAGCAGCATTGCAAAGGCCACAGCCTAAACGTAGTCTAGTATTGACTTATTTGAATGGTTGCACATGACCGTTTATTGCTGGGGGCTCAAGTGAGTTACCCTAGAAACTACAATCAATGGAAGTTTTAAATTTTGAGTTCTATGTAAAAGATTATGTCCTGATATTGTCTACACACAAATGTAGCCATTTCAGTTGGAAACACATCAAGTTTTCATAAGAGTGACCATTTCTATCACGTTAAAGTTTTTATAGAAATACATTCTAAATTAGATAATAACCCATTTTGAAAGAAGAGCCAACATTTACATGACTTATAAAAGCCTGGATACACTATCTCAAGGATAAGGATATTCAAATAATTTAAATTTGCAAATAAAACTTCGTAACACTCTTCCTAACTGACAGTGTCATCACAAAACAAAATCATATTTAAAATCTCAGCACAAAACAATACATTTTGCATTTTAGAGCTAACTAGTATCACATCGACAGTATTGGTTTATATTTTGAAAACTGGAGATACACTGCATAAACTTGATTCTTTAACAGTGAAGGACAATTTTGAATTATTTTCTCCATTAAAAATATTTGATTGATAGTTTTTGTCAAACTGTTAGGAAGAGCTCTTTTGCACCAGGGACAAAAAGTGTGCTGAAATTAAAGTAAGATGTTGTAGAAGTTACTGTCTAAAGGAAGTACTGTCTGATATAATATAATGTAAGTATAATGTGAAACTTTAAATTTTGTTAGACATTTTTAAAACTAAAAAGCTTAAATTAATTATAGTGTATTTAATATATCCAAATTATGATTATAAATAGCATTAAAATTAATGAATATTCTGAATTATTTTTATACTAAATTTTCAAAATTAGAAGTGCATGTAATACTTTTGATATGTCCATTAGTCAATAGTCATGTAGCTAGTGGCAACTGTATTAGACAGTACAGGTGTAGAGAAAATCGTATTTTAGGCAAAGTGACATTTGAATTTCAGTGCTTAGATCTGAGCTTCAGTTTTCAACACTGAAGAATTGGTGAAAGGACAATAAAATGTCTCAGACATATTCTAGAGTGAAGTAAGTAAAAACGATTGGCTACTGTTGTCCACTCATATGCTTCAGAGAAGTCTTTCCCAGCATGATTTCAAAGAACCTGGTCACTATACAATTCTGTGTGCCTACAGTGCCTCTGATCCCTTTTCACCCCTCAAATACTGACTACAGCTTCAAGTCTGAAAACAGCCAGAAAGTCCGTAGTGCTCTTACTTACTAGAACCTGTGAGGACCCAGCCACATGTCCCCATTGAGAAAAGATAGGCTCCAGGTTATTGTTCCTGGATTAACAGGGCACCATCTCCATGCCATAGGCAACATGTCTTTCTAGAAATTACCGACACATGGAAATATGCATGATGAAGATTGTATGATGATGATGATATTATGTCAATTACTTCTGAAATAGGACCAAAATCATCAACTGGCAAGTTTTAGATTTCCTCAGAAGGTTTTATCAACACTGCCATTATACATGGATTAAAAAACAGACTTTTGGAATTTTTTTATATACTGACTTTAGAATAATCATCAAGGTTCTATAGTCATTTTTAGTGGCAAATTTTAAAATGAAAGAATAGTTTGCCTTTTACTGTGAGCTCAGTTACATAGTATTTTAACATATTTTGTAATTTAGAATGTTTAGCAATGCCTATTTCCAGTTCGGTTGGATCATGATTTGCCCACAAACTGGTGATTTAAAGGAAGACAGTTTGTTTTATAATTCAGTTTGTCTTGTACAGAAGCAGCTGGTTGTATTTCAAATTGGAAAAAGAAAAGTAGATGCAAGAAAAGGCAAGGGATAAAGTTGATAAATCATTATTCTGGTTTAAGATTATCCTTGCAAAGCCAATTAAAAGGGGGGTGGGGAGATCAACAAAGTGAATTAGCAGCAGATTCTTCCTGAAAGTTGACTCCATATATAATTGACAGATACACAGAGCAGAGTCAATTACATAATTACAATGTCAGTGTGTAATTTACTTATCATTGCAAAGTATTCAGTCTGGTTATGTAGTTTTTTTAGTGGAAAGTTTCCAGACATTTATTTATTTAATAGATTTTGTAATATCTTTGAAATTACTGCCTATTAGGACATTTTTTAATTTCTTTAATGTTCATTACTAATATGTTTCTGATCAGGGCCATTGAGAACATTTACCAGTTGAATACTACTACTTAATGATTAGACTGTGCATCTGCAATGTTTTTCTTTATGCACATGTGATTTCAATAATGATTATAATCATAGCACATAATAAACAGAAATGTACACAATACTTTTCTGAAATATATTTTTTTAACATTCTTTCAGTCCACTGATACATTCAGGGTGAATCTCCAGTTTTTGACAGAGAGAGAAATCTGAATGGTACTAGCTGTATGTCCCAATGATAACCAAATTCAGCATTTCTTCTTTCTGTATGCTTACCTATGAAGGGTAAGTTTTTGTCATTATTACTGCTTGTGAGTTTTACCTGAGAACCTATAATGTATTCTCAGCCCTCAAATTTTATACTTGTCTTGGAGAATAGCAACAAACTTGATTATGTTTGGTTAAAATTTTTAAAACATCTGTCATAAATGCTTACGATGTCTTCAGGGGGGTTTGACTGTATGGTATGAGCTTCCCTGTCACGTCTCAGTCTCCCCCTGTCACGTGGCCCAGAGATTCACTCAGGGCAGACGAAGCTTCCTCAGGAAGGGAGAATGTCTGGCAAGTTCACAGAATCCGGCGCTGCTGTAGAGGAGAGTCCGAGCATCCAACCTGGCTGGGCTCAAATTCATCAAGTAGGGGAAAACAACTTCTGATTAAAAGATTGAAAGTGATTTGTTTGAATACGGGCATGTTTTCATTAGCTAGTAATGCAAAAATGAGATTCTACAAATTGTCCACTTTTTTCTTGTCATGTTTTGCTACTACATGTCTCAAATCGTGATTTTAGTTCATGTCTGTGGCCTGTGAGTTCCTCTGAATCCTTGGCAGGAACATCCCAGACTAGCGGGACAAACACAGGATCATTATTGAATCACAATTTAGTTTAAAACTCTTGCTACAAAATTATGGTCCACTTGTAAATAGCTGTTTTGAGTGCATTTTAGAGGCTGACCTGGAGAACCCATAGATATGAAATATTTGTGTCAGACAGGATCTCCGCTGTGATTGTGTAAAAATGATGAATACTTAATCTTCAGCCAGATTAAATGACCTTCACTTTCCAGATAAAGGATTATTTCAAGCTACGCATATACAATAGACTTGTACTATTGTTTACGAAAGCCCTTGTTTTTTCTGAAGCTCTCTCAACTCTGACAATCACTGATGAATGATAAAAACTGGCTGGCTTTATCTTTTCTTTGTCCTTTGCTTGACACATGGGTAATATTTAATCTGCTTTATAAAGTATGCAATTAAGTGTGACCATAAATTGAAAATTATATCTCATAATTGCCTCCCTTTAACTTGTCCTATTTTATATGCCCACAATATAACTAATAGTAGCACAGGACTCAAAACTGTGCATGATGTATTAATTTATTAATTTTTCTCTATTCATAGCATTGTTCATCTCAGTAATGTTTTCATGGTCATCCGTAAATCAAAAGAATGTTCTAACATGTTCATTTATTATGTATTTGGGTCAAAAAAGCATTTATTCCATATCTGATAAATGTTTGTATGTCCTTCGAGATTATAAAATGTCCTGTGAGCTCTGAGAGTGGGAATCAGTGACTGTGAACAGTTGATTTAGTGGCTTAAGTAATTACCAATTAAGTAATGCCCAATGACCTATGGATACAGAAAAAAGGGATCATTAATAAGGGGCTAATGTTAACATTCATTTTTGCTTGACTATCAATCATTCTTTCATCATTGCTTTTTAAAATATACATATAAAACAAACTTGCATTTGTTTAAAAAAAGGAATTCTCACATAATTCACTAAGGAATTAAATTTAAATCTCCCCAAGACAGGTTTTAGGAGTTGGGCAAATAATAGTTCACAGAGCAAATTGCCAGTGACCCCTTTGTATTTGAACACTCACTGCCAAATTCATTTATGATATTGTTCGTCTTCAAGTTGCCAAGGGAAAGCTGAGTAACTCAGTAGGATTATGGCAAGTTTATAGGATCTAAACTGTTTACCTCACACTTCACAGGGAAAAAAATGATAAGTTTTTCATGGCAGTTTACATTTTTTTGATAACCTCTGGGAATGCATATTTCCACAGTTCAGGGTTTTTGTTTTGCCCTTTGTTTAAGGTCCTTTATCCCATTGCTTCTGAGGAAAGTAGATGAATTTTTCTCATGTTGCTGAGATCTCCAAACAATTAATTGTGCTAGAGACACAAGAGTGAAATTTCCCTGCAGAACTAAAAATTCAAAATCGCATCATTCCTGAGAACGTTTTAGAAATTTGATCTTTGTATTTTAAAATCATATAAATGACACAATACACTAGCATTCACCTACACTTAAGTCAGTCTTGAAGCTGTTGCTTAGGAAGCTAAGAAATGACTATCCTTTGGTTGTGAACCTCTCAGAATATTCCAAAGTAATATATATCAAACAGATTTTCATTAATACTTTTTAGGAAATAATGTGCTTTATTATGTGGTATTTTACAAGGCAATGACTTGCTCATCCATAAGTCAGGAAATAGGGAAACAGCCAATTCTTTTATATAAGAAAGATACTTTCCAACCTCATTCCTTTCTGGGTGTTCTATATTTTGTTTCTTTGAAAAGAAAGGGCATTCTTGCTGAAAAGAGTAAATGCTTTCATCTACTTTTCTTACATATTTAGAAATCCAAGAAGGACCTTTTCTTAGTTTATTTCTGTCACAGAGAAATTATTCATTCCAAAATATCTGCCTTCAGGGAAGCAGGTGACCCAGATACTGAAAGCTCGGCCTTCGTGCCTCTTGTTGCTAGTTTGACTTTCAATGTATGTAACCAAAACCAAGTATCAGCACTCTAAAACTGTAATGACTAAGTAAATTACTCTTTCCGTTAAGCTATTTCAGCAGTTGAATAATATCACATGGCGGTTGGGATGTAGAACTCAGAGAGAAAAGTTATGAATCACTGACCAGTTTGTCATGGTTGACACATTGAGAGGAGAGAGACATGGATAGTATTAGATCTGTTTTGTAAAAGTTGCAATTCAGTGTGACCATAAACTGAAAACTATCATAATCGCCGCCCTTTAACCTGACCTCTTTGTACTAGCATCAAAGAGGGAGAGATAACAATATAAATTAGAAGTCTATGTCCTCTCCTGCCCATCTGGGTTGCTCAGAGTCTGAAGGTCGTCACTGAAGTACGACCATAGAAATACCATAGAAGTTAATAATAATAATAATGCCATAGAAAGAGTAGACTGAAGTTAACAAGTAGTTGTCTTCCCCAAAATTAGACACCCTATTTTAGGAGAGCTTGAGCCTCTACCAAAAACACATTTTTATCAGAATGGTGCACCAGTTTTGAAGCTCCTCGGAAATAGCCCACTTTTGGGAACTTATTTTCCCAGTAAACTTTCCCAGAAAAAAACTTTGACACGCAGTGGAGGAGTCCGAGATGAGCAGCACCTACCTCCAAGAGCGCACTCTGTGGTTAGAAGGAAAAGGCAGGCCAGACACGCTGTGCTCCCTCTAGGCAAGGAATGGAATGGAAAGACGGAAGCCCTCCCTTCTGTACGGAATGATGGAGGACTTGAAGGGGGCGCGGGAGTCATTGTCGATAAGGAGAAAAGGGCCATGTCCGAGGGGGACTGGCCTGGGCATGGACAGTGTTGTGGAAGGCTTTCTGAAAAAATGGAGGGCAAAGCGATGGAAGAAGAGCTATGGCTGTGAAAGGCTGAGATTCACAGAGGAGTGTTGCTAAGTCTGCGTCAGTCTCAAATCTGGCCCAAAATGAATTCAACTCCTTGCTCCATTCTTGTTTGGGGTAAATAAAGGCACAGGCTTTCCTCAGAGCACATAGCTCTCCATACTGGAGTAATCTGGGATGCTTCTTGGTTCAATGAAAACCACCAAACCTGTTAAAGACAATTTTGCAAGTCACTACTTAAAGCAAAGCACCGGCACTGAAAGTAAAAACAGCACTGGCCAGGTATTCATTGACAAAATTGGGTAAAACTATGGAAGTGATTACAAGTGTAAATATTTCAAAACTTCAATTTCAAAAACTCTGTTACTCCATCCAGAAAATCACCTACTTGCTAAAGCTTTGCTGATAGAGACGCAAGTCAAGGCTACTTTTGTCTTTACTTCAAATCTTTTAAACCATCTGACCTGAAAGGGCAATTCCCGTAGGATCCACAATAGGAATCTCCCTGAGAGTTGACATCAGACAACAACTTATAGGAACCAAGGCTTCAAACAACAAAATTTGAATATCAGAACTGCTTTACCCTCAAAGATTAATCTTGTCTTATCAAGTTGTTTCTTTATCCCTCTTTAAATCAATTTACATACACTATCAGTCACTGAAGGCAAAATTTTCACCCTCATCTTCAAGAAACTTTAAAACAGTACCAACTAGTAGGATCTGATTGCAGTAAGAATAGTTGTAGTGGTCTTACAACTTTGCTTCTTTCCATTAATATCTGTGATTAACGAATGGCTGCATTGTTTCAGAGGGTAACTGACATGAAGAGAGATGGAGACAAAAATTGGCTATCCTCTCAGTGATGAGAGAGAAGCTAAAAAGTAGAGTTACTGTTAGGGTCCAAGAAACAGATTGGCAAGTACTGAGAAGGACAAACTTCCAATGAGTTTTTAGGCGCCCATGACTGTCTTGTATATCTTTTCTAGTCTTTCCTTGAGGTAAAATTGGTATTCCTGGGTTGTCGAGAGCTTTCTTGACTAAAGGGTCATAAGGACCTCACTACTAATGTTAAATTAATGGAATGCCATCACATATGGGAAACAAACATCTCCAGTAATTAGATTACAGACCACTAAAGAAAATCAAGAGCCTGCAGGATTTGGAAGACAAAGTATAAATATATAAGTTTACAGAAAGATTATATGCTACCTTCCCAATTTCACCTTTAAAAGCGCTAGATAAGAATCTGAACATTTTATTTTTAAAACTTGTCAAAATGGTGCTATTGACTCCTTAATACAGACGTGGTACAATATTTTTAGGTAAGTATGTTGTCTGGCCTGACCATAAATGTAAATAGAGAAAACATTTATAGAGAATTCATCAAAATCAGACCCATTTGCTTTTTGAGCTGCCATGTTCTTCTAGTAACTGTGCTGACCAACCAGAGTTCTGAGTTGTCACAGAATAAATGAGACAGTCACTGGATCTCCTGATGACCCTAAGCTGGGGCAGATGATATGGGGATTCCTTGTCACTTCTTGGATCCATGTTGCACAACCCAATTCAATGATTCAATTAAAGAATGTTTTCTGGGAACTTGAAAGACTTTGTGACATCAGCCAAAATGGACACTGGTAGACTAAATGTAGAAATCTACCTTAGTGAGGGACAGAGTTACTTTGTGTAATTTTACTCAAACCGTCAAGGTATGCTACAAGAAACCTATACCTTACTATGGGGAAATTTGTAAAGCAATTTGCATGTACAGTATGATAATAAACCACCTAAAAGCCCACCAAAGTTGTGTCCATTCCATGATTTGAAATGTTACAATTTAAGAAAAATACAGTGGACATTTTCTTTATGTTTGAATTATCCGGTTGAGTCATTCTTGGAGTGTTTTCTCTTCTTTCAGATAGTTATATTTTGAGTTCCAGAGAACTTTTAACACTGAGTGCCCAAGTATTTTTTTCCTATATAGTAAAATTACAAAACCATTAAAAGGAAACATTAAGAGGCTGTTTTAGTTAAAGAGATATTATACCCCAGAAAAGTAATAACTCACTTACGTCTGCAGTGGCTGAGCATAGACCAGGCCCGTCCCTTTCTCAGTCCAATTCTCTCACCATTGAAAGTTAATTCACTGAACACAACTGTAGCGATTCATGTACAAACTGATTTGTTATTATAAAAGTGTGAAAATGCAGAAAATTACCACATTTTCCAAAAACAACTCCTGTCTTCTTAGCATTAGTTTACTTCACTGTATAAATTTGTAAATCAGTTGTGGTACTAGCAAATCATTCTATCACACTTTTTTGTGTAACCTCCACAGATAGACACACTTATGATAGCTACATTGTAATCTACTTTCAGTATCTTTTTCTGTTTCTATCCTAAGTAATAGTGCTAATGTGTAATTACTGATTTAAATGATGTCCCAGGTCACTTGAAAATGTTGCTTTTAAACCTCAGGACCTGAGACTGGGAGAGGAAGAAAAGTCCTTTTGATTTTTGTTGTTGTTGTTGTTGCTGTTGTTGTTAGGACCAGTTTGCAGTACAAGACTACACTCTTCGTGGTGAGTCGGTACATGTCCATAACAGACCTCAATTTTTTTTTTTTTTGAGACAAGGTCTCGCTTTGTAGTTCAGGCTGGCCCTGAGCTCACTGTGGTGCCCAGGCAAGCCGCCGCGAACTCAGCAATCCTCCTGTCTCTGCCTCCCGAGTGCTGGGATTACAGGCGTGAGCCACCACATCCGGCATTGTGGTATGCGGTGTTGACTGTTGGTGGGCGTGAGTCTCCACACCCAGCATTATATGTGGTTACCGAGGATCGAACTCAGGACCCTGTGCTTGCGAGGCAGGCGCTGGAACCACTGAGCTAACCCTCTGGCCCTAGACCTCAATATTTTATTAATCCCCTTCCTCTTTTCTTCCTCTCCTCTCCCTCTATCTCTCAGTTCCCTTCCCTTCTGCAAAAGACCTATCGCCCTATTTCCTAGTATGTTTTATTTTCCTGTTCATTTGTATTTTAAGTTTCTCATGTAAGAGAAACCATGTGAATATTTAAGCTTGTTCTTCTCCTGAATCTAGCATGATGTATACAGATTTTGAGCTTCTTAAATTCACATCTTGTGTGACACACGTGAAGGACAGGGAATGACGTGCTGGCAGGTTCCCCTCAGAAATACACATTTCTCTGTCAGCAGGAGGTCCACAACCCCAGCTCTGCTGAGAAGACATTTCTGTACAAAGATCACTCGTGTGATAGAATTTAGGAAATTGTTCGAAAAAACCGAAAACCTCTCCTATCAACAAATTAATGTTTGCTGATATGAAACATTTTACTTCAACATGAGTTTAGACAACTTCTGAACTACTTCCTTTAATAAAAAAAAAATTAATCTGACCTCTTCTTAAGAAGTGTCACCAAAGCAGACCCAAGTAGGAAAGTAAAGTCCCCGAAGAAAGAACACCTATGCAGAAAATGCTGTTTAGAACCTGCACCCTCTGCTACCTCCATATTTTTATCACAGAACTCTATACTTCTCCAATCACCTGTACAGCTGGTAACACAGACAGCATGGACCCGCCCTCTGTAGCTCCTGAAACACACTTGTGCTTCACATTTTGGGATAATTTTCTGTCTTCTCCCAGCTGTGAAATTCCTCCATGAGGACCCTCTGCTCCAGAGCAATAAGCATGAGAATAACACAGGTTGTTCATGCTGGACACCCGTGACGCCAACTATTAACAATCCACAAGGGGAAGAGCTCCATCATTTTACTGCCTCACTGAAGGTGAAACCATGTAGCATCCGCCATTAAGATGGTTTTAAACAATATTTATTTTTCCCTATCCCCTCCCCACCCTACAACCCCCTGCTCCTATATGCACAAGCTGTTTCCTTTTCTTTTACCATCAAATTTTTCCCCTCATTATTTACCCCTAAACCCCATTTCCCTTTGAATGTTTACTATTTCACAATGTCTATCATGCATTCTAAAAATCATTTACTCTTTAGTTTCTCATACCAGAGAAAAAGATATATTTACACATCTGTGACCTATTTATTTCACTTATGGGTATGTCCTGAAGATACATCCATTTGAGTATAAATGACTCAAGATTATCATTTTTATGGCAGAGTAACACTCCATTTTATAAAATAACCACATCTTCTTTATCCAGTCTAGAGTTGATGGGCATTTGGGTTGTTTCCAAGATTTATCTACCACGAATTGAGCTGCTATAAACATGCGTGCACATATGCCTCAGTTGTACTGAACTTTTCTTTGTAGTGATAGCCAACTAGCCCTAGAAGTCTCAGAGATGTTTAAACTGAGATGACAGAGGTTAGGGGATGACACTTCTTGCTTGTATCAGGAGAGTAGCAGCTTTTCCTGAAACTTCCCCTAGTTTTCTCCCTAGTGTGGATCACACGACCCCATAACTATAAAGATGCCTTCCTCAGACACTTCCTTCTAACTCTATCCTCTCATGGCAGAAGGAGCAGAGTCTCACTGGGACCTTTTATAGGGGCATTAAATACACTCGTGAGGGCGACACAATCACTTCCTCAAGCCCACCTCCTACAGTCATCATCTCGGGAGTTAGGATCTTGACACATGAACTTCCAAATGAGAGGACCCATTACCTCCTAAACAACTTAGCACAATTGTCTGAACATGATGAGCCCTGTGCTACTACAGCAAGGACAGAATACATGCATTTATCCAGGCTATATAACAGTTGTTATGATTTGGACTTTGCCTGTTCCCTAGAGGTGCATGTGGAACTTAGTCCCAGGGTGTTGATTTTTACTGGAAGGCAGTGCCTAGTGGGAGGAGCACAGGTACCAGGAACACACCCTTAAAAGGAAATGTGAGACTGGTCTCTTCTTTCATTTCTTAAGTCCAAAAGTAAGTAGGTTGCTCTGTCATATACTCTCACATGACATGCTGCCCTCATGAGAGGATCAAAGTATGGGGCCACCTGATGCTGGACCAGAACTTTCAGAACTGTGAACCAAAATAAACTATTTCTCCTTAGAAGTTAACTACTTAGGTAATTTATTGCAATAGTGCAAAACTGAGTAATACAAAAGCAAATAAAGATTCAGCAGAGATGTGACTATGAGATATTGATGGGAGATTAAGATGTGTTGTAACTTTGTTTTCTAAATTCATGTTTTTCTTTTCTTTTCTTTTCTTTTCTTTTTTTTTTTTGAGAGAGGGTCTCGCTTTGTAGTTCAGGCTGGTCCTGAGCTCACTATGTAGCCCAGGCAAACCCTGAACTCCACAATCCTCCTTCCTCTGCCTCCCAAATGCTGGGATTACAGGCATGAGCCACCACACCTGGCATGTTCTCTTTTTTTTATAGTTTAAAAGTTGCATGTTTTTAAAAATGTACATACTTTAAACATTTAGTAAGTAAATATTTGGTTAGTTCTTAAAAGTGAAAGTAACATACACAAACAAAAATCAATGCAATTACAAGTGTCTAGAAATATTTAATATTCCATAGCAATTTAAAAATAAATATACATTTTACTTATATGAATACATGCTCTTGTTAAATATTCTAGATTTATATATTGGTTCATAAAAGAATTATAAACTTCTTTAAAAAACAATACCAGTATATAGTATAGCTTTTCCTGAATTGTAAGAGATGAATTTAATATTTAGCAGTATATATGTAAGATCTTTGGAAACAACACACTGAAAAGAAATTTCAGTTTCCATCTCTGAAATTAACGTAAGGTTCCTTCTCTGCTCAGGGCCCACCATTCCTCACTTCTAGATGTTGAATGAGATCAAGTAGAGGCTGGGATGTAGCTCACTGCTCAGGGTAGAGTGCTGTGGGAGCCCTAGATTTGATTCACAGTATTACAAAGAAAATAGTGGTGGTGGGGGAAAAGGAGATGACAGATACACTGGACAAATAAATATCCTAGTTTTAATGGGAAGCTGGGCAAGTCCAGGTTTCCATTACCTTCTCTTGGTTGAGTCAATTTATCTACTGTTTGAAAAAGCTACAGTATCCAGTTAATTAAAAGAAATTGGATTTAATACCTGATCCTACACATGGTAGGTAAACAGGTGAAACATATTTACATGAAAGAGAATTTACTCAGACCTAAAAGCTACATAGATAATTATTAGGGGATAATTTTGCAATGTTCTTCTATCTTTCCCAGAGGCAATCTCAGTTACTAAGTTTTTAGCTTGAAATGTTAAATTTAACCTGAATGTCAACTTAAAAAAAAATCCTTCAATTAGAAAAGAAAGGAAGAGAGAAGGGAAAAAAAGAAAATTCTATTAATTGGGACATAATTTTACCCATTGAAATGTAAAATTTCAAACATATCCAATCTCAAGGAACACTGAAATGAAGAGACATTCTAACATTTATAATATGTCTAATACTCTACCAGTTTATATTGTAAATAGCTACAGAACATTAAATTCTCATAATCATTTTTATTTAATCATGACCTCTCAACATGCATGAATATTTAATGCAGGTGTTCCTTTAAAGATTACTGTACAAAGCCTATTTCCCTAAAAATATAGCTACTGTGTTGAAAATAGTATTATTTCCTATACACACGTTTCTAGAACATTCTAGCTATAAACTACAAAAAATAACAACCATATAATAATAAAACTTTATTATTTTACTTCCTCAAATGCTCTATTTTTTTTTTTTTTTTTTGAGACAGGGTTTCACTTTGTAGTTCAGGCTGGCCCTGAGCACACTATATAGCCCAGGCAAGCCTGGAACTCAGCAATCCTCCTGTCTCTGCCTCCCTGAGTGCTGGGATTACAGGTGTGAGCCACCACGCCCGGCACTGTAGTATGTGGTATTGATGGCTGGTGGGCGTGAGTCACCACTCCCAGCATTGTACGTGGTTACCGGGGATCAAACTCAGGACCTTGCACTTGCGAGGCAGGCGCCAGAACCACTGAGCTAAATCTCTGGCCCCTAATGCTCTATTAAAAGTTATTTATCTTTAAAAGAAAATATTTTGAGGAAATAAATTTTTATTTTATTGGAGGTCCTACTTAGCACTGAAGGCTCTAAAGACTAAAAAATATTTTTGCTTAAGAGAGTAACTCCATGAAATTGTCTACTTCATTCTATAGCAAGACAAATTAATACATGAACTATGAAACCACACTATTCATTATAGCAACCACTGACCTCATGTTGCTCATAAGCACTTAAAATACAGTCTGCCCAAATTAGCAAAATACATATTAGATTTCAAAGAATTACTACAAAGAATATAAGCTATCCCAATAAATTTTTACATAGATTACATGTTGAAATGATACTATTTTGGGTATCACTTAAATAAAACTATAAAATTAATTTCAGTTTATATTTTGTAAAGTAGCTGCTTGAATATTATAAATTACATACATTAGCTTTTTGCCTTATATCACTGCTATAGAAACAGTGATTCAACTACATGTCAATATCAATCACACATTGCATTGTTAAATTTTTATTACATCTGAGATTACAAGATTCCAGTTTTTAAAATCATATGTACTTCTTAAAAACAAAACTAAATAAGACCTGCAATAATCAGTGTCACC
Source organism: Thryonomys swinderianus (assembly GCA_004025085.1). Lineage (NCBI taxonomy): Eukaryota > Metazoa > Chordata > Mammalia > Rodentia > Thryonomyidae > Thryonomys > Thryonomys swinderianus. Next base: position 27,872 of record PVIC010010534.1, read on the forward strand.
AAGTGGGACACTGTTAACATTTCACCAACCTAAATAGAAAAATGGAATGTAAGAGGCCTCCTACTCTACTCAATAAATGAAGGAATAGAGATGAAGTTAAGACTAACATTTAGCAGTTCCATTAGTCACTCTAAACTGAATTTTCTTTACTGCAGAAAACAAAATAACAGAGAAATTCAGCAATTGAAGTCATGGTCAATTTAGAAATAAGTATCAGTTGGTAAATAAAGGACAAGTACGAATACAGAATCTTGTACATCACTCTATCAGATCTTGAAATATAAGTTTTCATCTTGACACTGCCAATTTTTGCTCTTTGAACATTATCTCCAATAGCAAAATAATAAAAAACAGCTTCATTTTTTTTCCCACTTCATCAAAATTAGTCTAAAAACATTCTTTACATTCTGGAAAACATTCAAGTAAACATTTATCAAAAGTTGATAAACTTGAACTACTATGTATTTTTATGCCTTTTTGTAGCATGCCTGCATGTAACTACTTTCAGGGCTCATTTTTCCTTATATTAGTCAAAAGAAGAAGATGAAAAAGAAGAAAAAGATTAAGGGGAAAGGGAAGGGAAAAAAGAAGAAGAGGAAAGGAGGAGGAAGAAAAAAGCTGAAATGATGGAAACAGTAATACATGAAGAATTGACATTCTGAGAACTGAGATAGACCACAGGTGTGTGTATGCACACAACACATACTCATACAAATGTATAGTGCTTTCTCAGGACAGACCCACTGGTTTGCCTCAAATTCTCACTTCAGAAAATAAACTACATGGATTAACTCTGGAGCTTAATACTAATTTGGAAGATTAAAACCACTAAGCAATGTTCATTTGAAGCAGCCAAAAAAAATCAAGAGGCTAAATCTAAAGATGCACTTTTATAATTTCAGACTAAAATTATCTGACAAATGTGAATGCTTATGATAGAGTTAGCAATGTTTTCTGAGTTGAAAGACACTTTCAGAACTGAAACATATACACAACATTCACTAATTTGACTTTTGAGACAGTGAGTCTCCATTGCTGAGTGCGGTCCACCACCAGACACTGTGTCCAGCTCCAATTACTGCTTCATTGCTGTGATGTCCCCAGTGCACATATGGCAAAGTTTTGCACTATCATATTCATCCATAAATGTTCTGAGGACTCCCAACATCAACGCAATAAACAACAAATGTATTTTTTAGGATATTACCAAAAAAATGGTATACAGATATCAAAACTAAATTGTACCTGAATTGTATTTGTAGTTACTGTAAAATCTATTCTCATTTTTTATATTTTTAATACCTATAGTGCAAGTCAGTTGATAATGAATTTCACCTTTATAAAATAAAAAGGGCTCAGTCCCCAGTAAACCAGAAAGCACAGTGCCAGGGGAGGTGGCTCACGCCTGTAATACCAGCACTCAGGAGGCAGAGGCGGGAGGATTGCTGAGTTTGAGGCTTACCTGGGCTACCTAGTGAGCTCAGGGCCAGCCTGAACTACAAAGCAAGACCCTGTCTCAGAAAAAGGATGGGGGTCTCTCTCCTTTTGCCCAAGACACTGACAAACTCACAGAACAAACCAATAGTAAAGCAGTAACATGTACCTTCAAAAATATTAAAATTCTATAAAATGTTCAATAAGTTCTGGATGAGCACGCATAGAGAGAATGAGGCTTGTGCTTTCTCTAATTTCCAAACAGCTTAAATACTCATGAGGCACAATTTAATTTGCTGAATCTGGGCCAAAGAACTCCTATCTACTTTATAGATTTCGGTCATAGCTCCATTTATAAACACAATGTCACACCAAATAACATGCAAATGAAACGTTAAGAACATTGAAATGCTCTCTCTCCTAAGAAGCTATGTACTTTAAATAGTTACATACTTTAGGAACAAAATACTATGCTACTAAACAAAAAACATCTCAAAGGTTTCTACAGGATATACACAAATAGGAATTGGTGATTTTTACAGGGCACAAACTAAAGGAAAGAGCTGATTTCAGGATCACCATATAAGTTTGAACACATTAAACTTTTTGTAAGGCTTTCCGTAAATCACCATAGAAGTTGGTTAAGGTGCTTGCCATGGCAGTATCCACCGCAGAGTGAGGAATCATTCCACGCAGATCTGTCTGAATATAGCCTGTCAACAGACTCTGGTTTGGATTGTCTTTCAGTGGAACACAAAACCAACCACAGGGATGATTAAACCCACGAACAAACTCTGGCCTCTTTTCACTCCAGTCCAGACTTATTCCTACAAGGTAAATTTAAAATAATACTGTTAATAGCAGTGACTGACTTTGCCTTCAACTCTAGTTTTTTTTTTTTTTTTTGCTTTTTGGAGACAGGGTCTTGCTTTGTAGTTCAGGCTGGCCCTGAGCTCACTATGGTGCCCAGGCAAGCCGCCACGAACTCAGCAATCCTCCCGCCTCTGCCTCCCGAGTGCTGGGATTACAGGCGTGAGCCACCACGCCCAGCATTATATGTGGTAACCGGGGATCGAACTCAGGTCCTTACGCTTGCAAGGCAGGCACCGGAACCACTGAGCTAACCCTCCGGCCCCTTCAACTCTAGTTTAAAAAGATTAACATTTCTTGCATCGATATTTTTACTCATATCCACATAAATGAAAATTAAGCTCTACTAGTAACCACAGCAAACAAAAAAGATAATTGCCAAGGAGAATGCTGACAAGAGTTTGGTAGACAGACCACAGGGAAAGTTCTAATCCCTTCAGAATAGACTACATCATGTCATCTTGATACCTCTTTGGAAACTACAGATCTTGGTGATAGTAGCTTATTTCACTCCCTAGAGTTTAACATTTCAAAAGGAAAATCTTGGTAATAACTATGCAGGTTAATACTACCTCACATAGAAAAAAATACCAGGCTGGAAAATTCAAAACACCTAAACCAAACTGAGAAAACTTCCAAGGACTTGAGATTATTACCACATGATAAAAGTCCTTCTTTGTAGCCCACAGTGTAGGAGAAATCAACAAACTCTCTCGGAGAAATTATATCCCACAGCTGGCCCGCAGTGGTGTACCGCATCACGCAGCAATTCTGAAGAAGAGATCAAGTAAGGTAAGTGTTACTCTTGTAGGAAACACACACCTGAGTGTAGACATCATACATTGATCTCTAGCAAAAACTAATACTTAAAAGGTTTCATAGAGAATAGGTCTCTACTTTGAATCTCACTGCTGTCTATGGCCACGCCACTGTGAACATTCCTGATCTTGTCTAAATCTCACTGCTCTTGTATGGACCTAAAGAAGACAGATAATCAAAACATATGGAGGACAAGTCACTCAGGATCCCAATCTTTACTAAATTAGAAATTAATACTGAATTCCATTAATGTAGACTATAATCCTACATAAAATCGATTCCATGGCCTTAGAGTATGGACTATGTTTGAATGTTCAGTATAAAAATCCACAAGAATCTGATGGTAGTTTTAGAATTCTAGCCTTCTAGAATCTGAACTAAAATTTTGCAATTAAAAATGCTAAAAATTTTCTTATGCAGCTAGGATAGAGCTATTATGGGAAAACAAAACAAAACAAAAAAACAGTCCTAACGATTAATTAATATGAGGAAATTCTAGCTTTTTAAGAGACGGCACATGAGTCCCCTCTGGTATCTTCACCATGACTACTATTCTCAAAGCAGTGAACATAAATGAATATAAATACTCATGCTCACATGTATGTACTTGTGCTTTCTCACTTTCACACACACACACACACACACACACTCACAGTTATCTAAATTAATGATTCTAAACAGATACCTCTTCAAAGTGCTTCAGAATATCCAGTGAAGTCATTAAGCGGTCCCAATCCAAACGGAAAGGCCCAGGGCGTATATGGTCTATTACAGCATTGACGACATCATCTACAACACCTTGGGCTTTATAGCTGAAGAAAAAAAGAAAAACACTATTAGAATGAAAAATTTCAGCATGCCTTCATAGTTCATAGCTAACTAGGAAAGAGTAAAAACTAATGAAAATGCCCTTTGTCCCAAGAACTGAAGGCTGTCCTCTGTCACCACAGACATAAAGTCCTTTCCTGCTATACGATGTGATCAAACAATACAGTGAATTATGAAATTTTTTAAAAATGTATTTTAGTGAGAAACACATGGCATTATGCTCTCTCAAACTACCTCCTCCCCCTTTGCAAACATTTATCACTCTTGCCACTTTGTGAAGCAGCTCTGGGAGTTCTGTTGCGTGTCACTGGCTATGTTATGTAGGCTGCCTCCATTTCCTGAACTGATTCAAAATACTTACCTTTTACAGTTATTTTCACTTTAGGAAAAAAACCAGAAGTCACACTGTGCCTGATACAGTGAATAAGGTCCATGAGGACACAGCCTAATATTTTTATAAATCTGCCTTTCCACCGGATGGCATCTGATAGGAGCATTCACTGTATTTCTTTAATCATACCTTGTGAGATTCCCAAAAATACTCAGAAAGCAGTAAGAACAGGATACAAATGCTCAAAATGAGGGAGGAATATTTTGAAGGCAATTAATAATGATGTGTCTTTTATGGTAATTTTTTAAAACTTTCACTGCATATTTTAGTCACCCCTTGTAGAGGCCAAAGCATCTATAAAATACTATAATACATCCATTTATCTGTACATTTTCTTTCTCCTCAATTATCTTAAAATATATATATGTATAAAATTTTTATGACCTGACTTTTTATTAGGTATAGAGAAATAGGACAATAAAACAGAACACTAAGGAACTGACTCCTGAATATATGAGAACTTGGCATATGGCAAAGGTGCCATTACTTAAGTGCACTATTACATAAATGGGGCTCAGGTTCAATAGTTAACTTTATGGAGAAAATAAAATCTACACCCTCACTCTACATAATTCAAAATAATTCCAAACAAGGTAAATATCTCTGTGCAAAATGTCAAACTTTAAAATTTTAAGAAAAATACATACAAGACTACATTTTTGTAATATCAGAATGCAAGAGGTTTTCTTCAAATACATAAGATACACAAAAATACAAATACAAAAGCTGAGTTACAATTTAAAATGTACCTATTATACATTAAAAAAGTAAGTAATTTTGGAAACAACTCACAGACTAGGAAAAGATGAATCAATAAAAAAAAGACAATCCAAAAAAAAGCTGGGCTAAAGACATTATAAGATTGACCTCAAATGTGAATACTGCAAAGGATGCACACCTGCACTAGTAATCAAGTACATGCTAACAAGATACCATCTCATTCATACCCCTCAGATGGCAAAGAATGAAAATCTAACATAGAGCAGGATGAAAGCTCCTAAACTGCTTGCTACATTAGAGAGAGAACTAGCAATGTCTAGTGAAGTTGGATGGTATTCATCTCAAAGACCAAAAGAAAACTGCATGTGTGCACAGGAAACATGAATTTACAGGTGAACAGAGAAACACTCTATAGGAATATGCCACAATCTGAATGTCAATATCCAAATGTAAACATATTGTGGCACATTCATGTAGAAGTAAAAAGAGAAATCGATATGTGATAATGTGATTAATCTTGAGAAAATAATATTGAATGATAAAAATTATTTTAAAAGGCAAATTACACAAATTTTTAGAAAAGCTTATCAGGTAATGCATTTTATTGTTTACAAACATATAAATATGTGGTCAAAGTATAAAACAGGATCAATACATACAACATTATGATGGCAGTGACTTCTCCAGAAGAGAGAAGGGACACAGACTATGAGATTTGTTTCCACTCGATTGATGACTTTTTAAAAAAATCATTTGAAGCTGTTTAATCATCTTATAAATATCTCAAGCCAAACTTATCTGCTCTTTATTCCTGTGTTCTCTAAATTGAGGTGTGGTAGTAAGAGTAACTCAATGTAATTCAGTCACACAGAGAGAAATCAGAATTCACCTTCCTATCTTTCTTCTCCTAAACCATTGCCATAATCAGAATTAATCAATCGCCATGTTTTAATCAAGATTATTTCCTATATACAAAGTGCTTAGAACATTATCTCTCTCTCAATACACATCAGCACCACCATGAACACCACAACCAGCACAGCATTACATTTCTTTTTTTTTTTTTTGCTTTTTGGAGACAGGGTCTCACTTTGTAGTTCAGGCTGGCCCTGAGCTCACTATGGAGCCTAGGCAAGCCGCCACGAACTCAGCAATCCTCCTGTCTCTGCCTCCCGAGTGCTGGGATTACAGGTGTGAGCCACCACACCTGGCACTGTGGTATGCCGTCTTGATTGTAGGTGGGTGTGTCTCCACGCCCAGCATTATATGTGGTTACCGGGGATCGAACTCAGGTCCTTGCGCTTGTGAGGCAGGCGTCGGAACCACTGAGCTAACCCTCCGGCCCTACATTTCTATTTCTTTTTTTTTTTTTTTTTTTTTGAGACAGGGTCTCACTTTGTAGTTCAGGCTGGCCCTCAGCTCACAATGTAGCCCAGGCAAGCCACCGCGAACTCAGCAATCCTCCTGTTTCTGCCTCTCCAATGCAGGGATTACAGGGGTGAGCCACCTAGTCGGCACTGTGGTATGTGGTGTTGATTGCTGGGGGGCGTGAGTCACCACGCCCAGCATTGTCTGTGGTTACCGGGATCGACCTCAGGACCTTGCGCTTGCCAGGCAGGTGCCGGAACCACTGAGCTAAATCTCCGGCCCAGCACTACATTTCTTTCACATTCCTTTGCCCTCCCTTTTCAATTCCACGCTAATTCCTTAGTCTGTGTTCCACCCAACACTTCATTAGTTGCTACTTCTTTTATTGCATATTCTTTCAAGAATTTTTTAAAAATCATAAATCTCTTCCTAGGAAAATATATATTGTTGTGCCGGGCGTGGTGGTTCACGCCTGTAATCCCAGCACTCAGGAGGCAGAGACAGGAGGATTGCTGAGTTTGAGGCTTGCCTGGGCTACATAATGAGCTCAAAGCTAGCCTGAACTACAAAGCGAGACCCTGTCTCAAAAAAAAAAAAAAAAAAAAAAAAAAAAAATATATATATATATATATAGTTACAAAATTTTATATACTACCTGAGAAGTAGTCCAAGAATTTAGCCATAAACCACTAGATGAAACCCTTTCTTACATTCTTCATACTCAGTTCCATCTTTTACAATATTAGAGCAAATTCAAAACCCTTTGAGGACCTGTGGAGCACGCCTTGGCCTGACGTCAAGCAACACTGTTCTTAAGTTAGAATTCAAAACCCAACCTACTCATGTTTTCTCCAACCACATGGTTTCTACTCCAGCTGTACAAATACAATTCTGCAAGTGTCTGTAATCTGTGTTCAATGCAAGTCCTTCCACCTGGAATAGGAGTCAGCCCTTCCTTGCTTAAAAGCAGCTATTCCTCTTTCAAATCTCATTTCAGATTTTTGCCCTTCTATGAAGTCTCTTCAAATCTTCAAATATAGTTCTCCCTACTTCACATCTTCCCTCTCACTGGGAATTACTAACCTAAAAGATTAATTTCCAACCATTTCTAACACCTAATCCAACTCTAGTTTCCCTATTTTTGTCATAAACATTGTGCAACCCATCTTTTTGAAAATGTTATCTTTGAGGGCTGGGGATTTAGGTCAAGTGGTACAGTGCCAACCTTGGACACACAAGGACCTGAGTTCAATCTCCAGTACTGCCAAAAAAACAAAAAAGAAAATATTATCATTGGTCTTACACATCAGAACATTTTGTATATATTAAGTGGGGCCAGAAGTTTCATTTTTAAAAAAAAATAAATTCCTTATTAGTACATTTTACATACAGCTCACAATTGCACTCAGCATTGGGGAATTTGTACCAGTATATGACACAAGTTAATTCTCATTTTTACCTATATCCCTATCCACTCCCCAACATCTACCTACATGTGCTTTTTTTTCTTTTTGTTTTGAGACAGGGTCTCACTTTGTAGTTCAGGCTGGCCCTTAGCTCACTATGTAGCCCAGGCGAGCCTCGAACTCAGCAGTCCTCCTGCCTCTGCCTCCCCAGTGCTGGGATTACAGGAGTGAGCCACCACGCCTGGCACTGTGGCATGTGGTATTGATTGCTGGTGGGCGTGAGTCACCACGCCCAGCATTGTATGTGGTTACTGGGGATCAAACTCAGGACCTTACGCTTGCAAGGCAGGCACCGGAAAACCACTGAGCTTAATCTCTGGCCCATGTGCTTTCTTTTTCTTTTCAAATCATATTCTTTCCCATTACTTTCCCCTACCAGTTTCCCTTTGAATATTTATATGGTATTTACATATCTGTGACTTATTTATTTCACTTATTAGTGTGCCCTCACGGTGTGTCCATTTGCACATAAATGACTCAAACAGCAGTTTCATTTTTGAAAAGAGATAAATATCTTAAAGATGTGTACAATCTATTCCAATTACACAAGGCAACTGTCTCCAATGGGTTTAAAATATATCATCCTGTTATAGGCATAATTCATGCTAAACTATAAGCAAAGATGAAAAACAGGGAAATAAAAATCATTCAGCATACTATTTAGAGTTGAATAGTTGGTCCTAAGTAGAAGCCAAATCTTATTGGCAATAATCATTTAGTATCATGCATATATATGAGGTTTAGCAAGGTCTCTCAAACTATACAAAACTGACAATTTACTTACAGATAGCCATGAAATTCTTCTGAGGGTCTTCTCCAAACTGTTACATCTTTCTAGAAAGACAAAACCATTATATAATAATTACATATGTGGAATCCTATATACAAAACCAACCATTTTCTAAGTATAGAATACTTGTCTATGCATTAAAATAAAAATTTAAAGTTCTTTATGTCATAAAGTGATACACATTTGAATTTCTTCTATTACACTATTTAAATTATAGACCTTCAGAAAAGACTTTCAGTAGCTCAATGAAACAAACATTACAAGCTTGAGTGATAACATCTTAGTGGCCATTATTATTTGCTTTATTCCAGTCTTATCTATTTACATTCAAACTGTACTACCAGAACTTTAAATATCTCATTCTCAAGCCAGTCATACCTTTTTAAAATTAAATCATTCACATGCACTACAACTATATTTTCTTGACTTAGTCTCTAAATTTTTTTTCCAAATTATTTTCCTAGTAATTTTGAATATCAGAATAACTGGAGCACTATGGCTCCCAAATAGCTAAGACTAGAAGAGCCTTGGCTTCTAGACTTGACCATGATAGCTCAGCCCCGTAACAGCCTGGGCAAGTCATGGTGGTAAAGATGAACTAGCACCCTTACCAGTTCATGTTACATGATATGTAATTATGTAACATACTATGCCAAATGATCAATTGTTATAGCCTTTTCAAGTGGTAATGATACATTTTATATATTGACCTCAAATGCATTTTAGACTCTAATTGTTATAAGTCTATTCATTCTTGTCTAATACTTAAAGAGCTATTGAAAACAGTGCAGTTTTACCACTGAAATGCTTTTGCCTCTGTAAAGTAACCCACCAACCCTATTTGCACAGTTATCTACCTTGTACATTCATGGCCTCTTGTCTATATTTTTTCATGCCATTTTGGAAATTAGTAGGATACATTGGCATATATCTTTAATCCTGGCACTCTGGAAGGCTGAGGCAGGAGGATTTCAAGTTTGAGCTCATCCTGGGCAACTTTGTAATTTAGCAAGGCTCTGTCTTTTAAAATTTTTTTTAAAAAAAGGCCTGGGATTATAGCTCAATACAAAGTCCCCAAGTTCAATTCCCATTATCACAAAAAAGAGGAGGAGGAGGAAAATGTTATCAACCATATAATCAGATAATCCCCAAATACAAGTGATAAGTAACTGAACAAATTTACCGTTTTCTTTGCAACTCGCCACTTGTCATCTTCAATGTTATGGTATAGGATTAGAGTGTTTTTAAGCTTAGTAGAAAAAGAAGCAACATCAGGCAGGTCTTCCATTTTTTTCTTTCTGTTATAGAGATCAAGATTAACATCAGCAAATACTGCAATTTGATGCCATACACCACTCTGTCAAAATCTGGCTTCACAATGTATTTTCTTGAGGAAGCTATAAAAGATGTCTCTCACTAGACCCTACCACCCTAAGTGAAGTAGTCAGACTTTCTAAGAGTAGGTCGACAGCATAAGTGTTTTCCTAAAAACTCCCATGAACTGCTGGTCAAGGATAGTATTCAAGCTTTATGAGTCATTTAAAATACTCATATAAAATAATAAAAGAGGAGATTGGTGGAGGGAGAGAGTATATCTGTACGCTACTAATATCCAAGTATATACCTTCTAATTTCATCTGTGTAGTGAGTTCCAAAGTCCCTGCTCTTGAAGCTTACTTCAATTCTATTTCATCTCAAGTTGCCTCAATCTGCCATGTATTAAGTGGTAATTGATCCCAGGATCAGCTAGTCCCTTAATGACTACCCTGGGAATAGTCACAGGAACTAGAATGGGGATGAGGGCTCTAAGAGTCTCTTTCAGAGTTCACCAGGCTGTGAAAAGAAGTCACAGAGATACTCAAAGAAATTTCTGACCAAGTGAGACACTTGCAAGATCAAGTAGACACCCTAGCTTTAGTTATCCTCCCCAATCGTGGAGGTCTTGATCTCTTGACTGCTTCACAGGGCAGCCTATGTGCTCTACCCCAAGCAGGGATGCTGCTTTTTACACCAACAAATCTGGTCCCATCACAGATAGGGTAAAACACCTTCATGAACAAGCTTCTAAACTCCTTGTTGACTCTCCCAATCACCTGTTTCCACTTTCTCTTCATTGGCTCCTCCATCTCCGGGTCCTCCTAATGCTTATTACTCTTTTCCTTCTTTTTCTTCCCTGTATAATTAATCTATCCTTAAGCTTTTTAAAGGAGCAAATAGCGGCTATCTCCTGGGCAACTACTTAAGAAGATCTCTAAACAGTCTTCCTTCTCCAAAACATTAAAAAAAAAATCCCTTGATTGCTCCCTTTCAGTAAGAAGTAGCAAAGAAAAGAATGACAACCTGTTTTCCTATAACCGTTTAAACTCAGGAATGACAGAGCCCAGACATGGACACTGCCAGTTCCAGTGAGCCCACCCACTATCTTAGAGAAGCACAGATCTCATTTAGAGAAATACAGGTCAGGAGCAGTTCCCTGGGGACATGTCAGCAGGTTACAGTGGTCACATCAGCAAGTCACAATCCACTATTTCTCCAACCCAGGCCCTCATAAACCTACTAAAAAAAAAAAAGTATAAAAAAGCTCTTAGCATGAAAAAGCCATCCATCTTCTTTGTTCTGCTAGCACAGAGCAGTCCCTCACAGTTTCAGCAATGAACTTTCCTGGACTGCTGAGTTCCCATATGGCCTTTCTCATTCAATTAGTATAAGTAAACATTTATCTTTATTCAAATCTAGCATAGATAAAACAATAAAAGCTACGTAGAAAGATAAAAATCTGAAACTTTTAAGTGTATGAGTAATCATTCACATCCACTGATCAGTTTAAAGTTCACATTTTAGAATAAGGCATATGAGGTCTTTTCTATCTAGCTGATAGAGGTGAATGGTGAGGACATGATTTGGGGACAGTATCTTGTCTCTGGCTCCTTTCCTCTCTCTGCTTCCTGGCCACCTCAAGGTGAGCAGCTTCCCTCTGCCATGTCCTCTGACCGTCCTTCTGTCTTGCCATAGGCCTAAAAACAATGGAGCCAGGGCCCCATGGACTGAAACTATGATGCACTGAGCTATTTCTGTCAAGTATTTAGTCACAGTGATGAAATGCAAACTAATACATGTCTCTTTGAGGATGGTAATGTAGGAGTAGATAATGAAATAAGTATCAAGTCAGAAAGCTCTTTTTAGTCCATCAAAATATTTAATTGGCCAGTTGATCCTTACAGAATTTAATCAAAAGTAAATCCAAATTGGAAAATGGTCACTATCTAAACTGCTGTGTGAATAGTCCACCACTGAGCATCTCTCAAAATACATTTCAGAATCAAGGAGGAGGGGATAGTGGTGGGTTTATCAAAGTTTCTCCAAATATAATATTTTCCAAATATAATACCACTTGGATTAATTGAAAGAAAAAGCACACAATTCACCTTCCTTTATCCTCCAACCGTGGAAAATGTTTTAAATACCATTCCGAATTCCCTTTTACTAATTCAATCTTTTATTTCTTTCCCTGAGATTCTTCAACTGTAACACTTTGTCAACAGGAACTAATCTCATCAGAATCTAACAACTCCATATTAAAGACTATGCCAAAGACATGACAGTTTTAATTTGGAGTCCATATCAGTGTTCAAGTCCCTAATGTTCAAGTCTGTAGTGCTGTCTTTATTTAAAATAGTATTTTTACATTTATTAACTATTCTGCAGTTGACCATTCTGGTGGCTTTACATTTCGTTCTCGTAAACAACCTCCCATCCTACCATTATCCTTCTGGTGAAGGAAAAAACAGGGAGGTAGAGTCACCTGTGCAAGAAAATACACCTAAGTAAATATGCAACCAAAATTCTAACGCTCGGCTTCTGACTTCGGAGTCTAAAGGTCTAACTTGAAAAAGTGCTGGAGCCAATCACAGCTTTGCAGTCTAAAGGTCTACGTAGAAAAAACGCTGAAAGCTGATGACAGGATGGAAAAAAATAATCCATTAAAAAACAAAAACAAAGAACCTGGACCTCACAATCAATTCCTTACATTTGTCTGGCTGCGAAGCCCAAATTTCTCTGGTAATCTCTTTCCAGTGCAAAAGACAGAGTGATTCCCTGGGCTCACACGAGCGCTCACGCTCACAACAGCGGACGTGGAAGACAGCACAGGAAAGGGCTGCTCCGCTCACCACATGCTCTCCGCCCAATCCTGGCGTGGGAAGCGATGGCCTCCGCCTCGGCCGAACATCTCCTAAGGGCCCGGCGCGGCGCTGTGCCTCGCACAGATCAGGACTTGAGGACCTTTTCACCGCCCCCTCCTCAACTGAACAGGCGGAGAGACTGAGGCTGAACCAGCGCCACAGTCTTCAAAGTGCGCGCGGCCCTAGGCGGCTTCCTCTCCCCGTCGCGGGCCCACGGCGTCCACGCTTGCCGGGCCGAGTCCGCGATCCCCAATCCCACCGCCGGGACCCCGAACGCCTCCATCTTTCCTCCCGGCTCCAAGGTGACCCCACTCCGTACCTGAGGCTCTGGGCAGCTCCGGGAAACGCCAGACTCCACACTTTCACCAACACACCCTCTTACGGTTCGCACGGTTTCCCCAGTCCTCACAGCAGCCAATGAGAGTTAAGTCGCTGCAGACGGCAGCCAATTGGAAGGCAGCACACGTTTTGGGTCGGCGCGGACCACACCTCCAGCCCCCGCCCCAAGGCCCCAGCCCGGCGCTCCGCAGCCCTATTTGGCCGCAGCATGTCGGTTAGTTTAGATTGGCTGGAGTGGCCGTGTGGGAAGCCCTGATTGGCCGTGAGGAAATGGACCGATTCGGCGTGGGCAGGGGCTGGCTGGACCGTTCGGGAGTTCCCTCGGGGTCTGGGTTGTCAGTGCGCTGGGGTCGGTGAGAATTTCTCTAGTCGATAAATTATGAAAGAACTTTGCAAGGCAAGTAGCGTGCTGGGAGAAATAACGAGGCCAGGTGTGAAGAATGACGGCGAGGGGCGGGAGTGTCTAAATTCCGCTGTCCTAAAGATCCTAGTGTCAGAAAAGCTGCTCCTCTAGCACTACAGCTCCAGGGACAGAAGGTGACCACGCAGAGGGTGGCCGCCCTTGCACTCCCTCTTGGCCCTACTTAAGCGTTGAGAGTGCGGGAAAGTAAAAAAAAGTTATATATATTTTTTAAAAAGTACATGCAGCTGCAGTCTAAGTTTGATCTTTAGCGAAACTCTTTTTCCTGTCCTCAGATGAGAGAGTTCCGAGAACCTACCTGGAAAGGAGAGTTGTGGAGGGGACGTGGCAGATGGATTCAGCAAATGAGCAGCCCTCTCATTCACCTCTGCTCAAAGATGAGAAACATTTCTTTGCTGTGGTTGTGACATCACCCAGCTGATGGGTTCTCGGGGAATGTGAGTCTCAAGCAGAAGGCTTTGTGCGTGCAGATGTAATAAGATAGGAAGGAAGAAATGGAATGTTACTGCATTTCTGATAGACGTGCAGTGAGAATGAATAACTGCGTGAAATTTTAAAGTAGTCTCACTGAGTCACCAGACACCACGTGCTGGTTGTTGGCCATTTAAAAACTATTAATTCCTTAATTATATATGGAAGGAATTCTAGGGGCGGTACTAAGGATTAAATCCAGGGCCTTTGGTGTGATCTACATCTCTCTAGCCCTTTAAAATTGGGGGGGGCCAGTACAGGGGACTTGAACTCGGGTCCTTGTGCTGCCAAGGTATGTGCAGTACCACTTGAGCTAAATCCCCACCTCTAGCCCTTTAAAATTTAATTAAATTATTATTATTATTACAACAACTACTACTATTTTGAGAGAAGATCTTAAATCTGCAAGTTTCACAGGCTGGGCTCAAACTTGCGATCCTAGTGCTTCAGCCTTCTAGAGTCCTGGATTTACAGATGCACACTACTTTACCCGGTGAATTATTTATGATTACCACTGGGATAATAGAAAAGTGGTGTGTGTGTGTGTGTGTGTGTGTGTGTATAGTGAGGCTCCATTCACTTGCTAGTTATTGGTAGCTAATTATTTGTGGACCTTATTTAAATTGATAATATGAAATGGTTGAGAAAAAGTGCTTTGGATTAAATTTAGCACTTCATATCTCACTGAATCCATAGACTAGCCCTTTAAGGTAATTTTTTTTGTTTACAGAAAAGAAACCCTAGATAGGGGCCACCTCCTGAGTGCAGGAAGGAAGGAAAGGAGGAAGGAAGGATGGAAGGAAGGAAGGAAGGAAGAAAGAAGGAAGGACGGAAGGAAGAAAAAATCCTATAGATATAGACATTAAGACCATCTACTTAATTACTGAGTGGCTGAACTAGAATCTAGCCAGCCTGCTGGACTCTAATAAAATTGTGACTCTTGCTGTCCACAGTACGCACACTCACACTGTGCTTCATAATTTGTCAAATACCTGTACACAGCCATGGGGACAAGAATACAAGACCTAACTCTGCCCTGAAGGTTTACACAATTCATAGTAGAGGAAAAACAAGCCCTCCTAAGCATTTCAGTCAAGTGTAAAGTTAACACTTCTCATTATTAGGAGTCTACTCTGCAGATATTGCTGGGGTGTTTTGCATATTCTTTCAGAGAATCTTATAGCACAGCTTTAAAACAAAATTCAGGGCCAGAGATTTAGCTCAGTGGTTCTGGCAACCTGCC
>PVIC010010535.1:0-43488 GCA_004025085.1 Thryonomys swinderianus
AATCTGGGTATGTGCTCATCTGTGCGTGTTGGGACACCCGCCCTCCCCCTCCATCTGTCCCCTGCCTCTTTCCCACAGTGCACCCCAGCCTGCTCTGCGGCCAAGTCTCTGGGGGTGACCAGGCAGGTGAGACAGCTTTCCCAGGACACCCGGAAGGGGACCCCTTCCTGTGACCCCACCTCCCCTTGCACGGGGTGGGGTGCGATTACATTAGCCATTCATTAGCGGTCAGAGCGGGTGGGGTGGTGCACTGAACAGGCATCTCCCCAGCCTTGCTCCTCCCTCTCCTGGAGGGGGAAAGCTCGGGGCAGCTGCCCCGTGCGAGTTAGTGTTGGAATAAGTCACTCGGGGCTGATGGTGCCAGGTCGGCTGATGGTGCCAGGTCGGCTGATGGCGCAGTGGACGCTGGCACTGCGGGCACTGACTTCGCAGCCAAGTCTGTGTGCAGGAGGCAGGGTGCTGGCCTCGCTGCTGCGGCTGAGGGTCAGTGTGGCTTTGGACTTTGAGCTCTGTGTATACTTCTCGGGTTTTTTATTTGAATGTATTGCTTTTTGTGTAACTCTAATAACATGCTCAATTTGGGAGCCTAAGGGTTGAAGGGTGAGCTGACTACAGAACCCTGGACTCAGAGGAGCCCTACTGTGTGAGGCTGTGTGTGTGCCTGCTGCGGTCCTGCCCCGAAGCTCAGTGGCTGTCATCCCACGGACCCATGAGGGCAGTTTCGGCCACAGCGTTTTGATAGGATTTTGAGTTTGGGATTGTGTTTCCTGCCTCTTTCCCTGGCTTGAGAGGCCCTACATGCTTACCCCTGGTTGGGTGGACCGCCTGTGGTCTCCTGGGTCAGCCAGGCAGGAGTATCATCCAGCTTGTCATTCATTATTTTTAGAATTTTCTCCTTGAGACCAGAAGCCCTGTGCTGCTTTAAGAGCTTTAGCATTTCTAAGCAGCCTGCAGTTAAACGAAAAGGTTGACTCCAGAACGGATAGGTAATTTAGGGAGTATCAGAGGCGCCAAAAGCATTCAAAGCCTCTCTATGTAATAACTCCTTGAGCACACACGGAACCTCCAAGAGCCAGGTCTCATGGCTGTCATTAGGTTAAAGGTGAGGAGACTGAGGCACAGAGGGTAACTTGCCGGGTAACAGCAGTCAGTGGTGAAGCCTTGGGCTCCAGGATCCAGTCTGAACCACTGGGCCCTCCTTGTGACCTTGGCCTCTTATTCAAATGTAGGGAAAATACAGGCTGAACCAAGAACACACAGACAGAGTAACATGGAAAAGTAGAAAGCCGTCAGTATGCCTTCCACTCTTCCAAACTGCCACCATTTGGGAAGTCTTGGGTTTGTCTTTTAGGGTTTTCTGCCGGAGGAAACCCCATTTGCTGAGTTGTCTGTGCCTGTGCCCTCCTTCCGGGTCACAATGCACAGGGGACTAGCAAATGTGACATCTGAAAGGTTTTAGCCCTTTGGAAGGACCGTGGCAAGAGACTGGCCAGAGGTGAGACCCTCTGTGGTTGGTGACGAGTTGTCCCCAGAGGTCCGAGGGACAGTTGGTGTCAGCCCTGGGCACGTGTCTGGCTGTGTGGCAGTGGCTGTGGAAGAGGGACCCCTGCTGCTGAACCCCACTCTCTCCCCAGCAAGGACATCCTCCCCAAGGCAGCCTCATGACAGGCCCTGGGGGGAATCTGCAGATGCCCCTAACCAGCCGGATTCGAGGCGCTATCTAATTGGGAGATCATTAAGATCATTATAATTAATTGGCATCCTGATAAATGGCATGATTGCCTAATTGGGACGGTTGCTAGGGAACTAGGCCTCGCTTGGAGCCTAGAGGGGAAGAGGCGCTGGGCTGGCCTCAGTTGGCATTAGGGTTACAGACCTGGCCGGGCACGGGCAGGAGGCCAACACGCCTCACCGCCTGTGCCGGGCTCCCTGAGCAGCTGCTGAGTGTGAGTTGCAAATGGAATATCGGGCCTGTTCCTAGAAGGATGGTAGAATAATCAGGATTCTTTGTCTTGCAAGCCACGGAAGGGAAAAAACGAGCACACCAGCTCAAGCAGAAGGGGCCCTTCTGGATTCCACAACCTGAAACCTTAAGAGTAGCTCTCCAGGGTCAAGCCCAGGTGGGCGTGGGGCTCAGATTCAGTCATATCTATCTCTACTCTGCCTTTCTGGCTCCAGCTTCCTTCTCAGCTCTGAGGCCACAGGTTCTGGCAGCTGTGGGCACAGTGGTGAGGACAGCCGGGGTGCCTGGCCCCCTGCCCAGTGACGAGATGGGAACATGTGACGCAACCTTTCCGTGCCTCTGTGTTCTCATCCAACAAATGGTGAGGAGCCTCGCACCTGTCCCCGGCTGTGGGAAAGGGTGGAATGAGATCATCAATGTCAAGTGCTTAGCGTAGCGTCTGGCTGTTACCAGCATGGAGGTGCAAGACCTGTCCTCCCATCTGTGCGGAGGAAGAGCAGGCTGCTCCTGGGGGGACGCCCGCCTGAGCCGCAGCTCCCCTCCAGCCGGATACTGCTCTGTTCTCAGTGCGAACGAGTCACTGGGCACGGACGTGAGTTGTGCACAGTCAGCTCAGAGTGGATCCCTAGGCCTTCTCTGGCCAGGGACACCGAACATGGGGACCCAAAACCCGGGAGAACTCAAGCTGGGGGTCCTGAGTGAAGGGAAGCAGGTGGCCACACTCAGGAGAGTGCGGGAGATCAAGTGAGTGTGTGCATGAGGCTCAGGTGTGGACCTCGAGAGCGTCCCTCTTGCGCTCTCCCCGCGGGGCAGCGGGCTTCCCGGGACTTAGCAGTGTGGACGTGCCCTGGCCCCAGCCCTGTGCCTTGGGGAGGCCGCCTGGGTTATCCAGCCCTGCACCGTGAAAGTTATCTTGAAGTGCTTGTTTAAACCATGGGAAACCCCGACCCGGAGAGTGACAAGAGTGACAGCTACACCTGTGTTGGCCCCCGAGCCACAGAGCTTTGGGGCCGAGGCCCTGGACCTGCCTGGCCCCCCAGGGCCTCCCAGGTCATCCTCACATAGGGGGCTGCTTGACTCTCTCTCCGTGTTTCTGAAAGGCAAAAGCACTTCAGAGGAAACAAGTTAGGGATGGATGAAAGGTGGCCGCAGGAGGTGTTGGGGCGATCTGTGAGCTGTGGCCTACATTTAGGAAGCAGCTGGTCTTGGGACAACCTGAGGGGGAGAGGGCCCCGAGACAAAAGTCCACCCGGGTCGCTTGTTGAGGACACGAGTTGAAGTCCAGACGCTAGAGGCGACACGTTTATCCCACGTAAGTGCCACGCGAAACCACCAGTGACTTGAAGGTGGGGAATGGCATGATCTGTGATTCGGAGAGGTCTTGGCAGCCATCGCAAGGGAGATGTTGTTCATGTGGACACTAGGGTGCCAGGGGGTAGTCTGGTGTGCACTGCAGGTGGCATCACAGAGCTGCAGGGTGGCCTGGAGATTATTTGCTGGGCCACCAACAGGGCTTCCTGGTGCACTGAGCGCTCAGGGTGAGGGAAAGAACCTCAGATGTCAACAAGGGCAATCACCTGCTCGGGGACGGGAGCAGCGGGAGACATTTTTGGTGGTCATTAGGCAGGCCTTCTCTCCGGACCTCATGGGGGCTGCTAACCATCCTGCCATGTCCAGGACACCCCCACACACCCTGAGTGCCCAAGCCTGGGGAGGCTGTGGCCCAGGGCGCAGTGACTTCTCAGGGAAGCTGGGAGAGGCCGGGGCAGCGCGTGACATGGACCTCAGTGCCACCTGTGCCAGGCGAGGAGCGAGGGTGGTGGATACACAGACCCTCAGTCTCTCTGGATCCAGGTTTTCTTAAGCTTCATCCAGGGAGTGTCCTGTGTTCCCGGCATGCGCCCAGCCTGTCGTGAGTGTTTGATGATTATTTCAGTGCACTCCATGTGCCTGCCCCTGACGACCTCCTGAGGAGTTCTGAAGGCTCAGGCCAGACCCCGAGTCCCTCCCTGCGGGTTCAGTGAGGAGGGACAGAGCTAAGTAGCTGTCACTGTGCAGCAGACACATGGCAGGGACCTGGGTCTTGGGGATCTCAGCCTGGCAAGTAGCACAGAGTCTCTTGGACTGAGCAGGGGTCAGCACAGCCCTCAGCTCTGCTCCTTCCAGCCCACAGGAGCCCATGGGCTTCTCTGCAGCCAGAACGTCCTGAACCCTCTGCCACGTGATTGGGAAGCGCAGGGGCCCTGGCCTCTGACCTGTAGCTTCGCCTGGCGGAAGGCCACCTGGGCCCCGCTGGAGATGTCGGGAAATTCCATCCATCGCTGAACCGGGTCCTTAAGCGGGGCTTGTGTGGGGAGGCAGTGGGTAGGGCCTGCCCCAGGGACCTGAGCAGTGCCCGAGATGTTTGGCCAGGTGGACGCCAGATGTGGTGTGGAGAATGTTGCTGACAGTTTTTCTTAAATTGGCTTGTGCTGTAGAACCCAGCAGGGCCTTGGTCCACCTCGGTAGCCAGCAGCAGCTCACAGAAGCTCCCAGCTGCTCATGCTCAGTTGAAGGAGTTGGGGGAGCTGAACTTCTGATCCACTGTCCACAGACCCCTGAATGCAGACTGTCTGTGGGGATATTTCAGAGACAGGAGCACTTGCTAGGATTCACAGTGGCTTAGAATCATCATCTTTTAAATGCGGATTAAGCTACATTCACTTTGAGTAATAGAGTTCCCAGCCTAGAGTGTTAACAGAAACATTTTTTTCTCATAAAAAGTCCAAAGCAAGAAAGTCCAGGCCTTAGTAGTCCATACAACATCATGAGAAACTCAGGGTCCTTCTACCTTCTGTTCCTCCATCAGTATTTATTATGTCTTTGGTTTTATTGCCTCATGGTTTTGGTATGGCTGCCACAGCTCCGGACATCATATGCTCCTCCAAAATAGGAATCCCTGTTTCAGTTTTACACCTTTAATCAAGGAACAAAATCTAAGACCTCCCACACTACAGACTCTGCTTTATATCTCATTGGTTCAGAGTAGGGTTTCATACTCGCCTCTAAACCAAACATGGGGAAATAGAAATGGGATTCTGCTGTTTGACTTAGCTCAGTGGTTCCCTAATTAGCAGATCAAATACCCCATTTTTTAGCAAATATTTTTCATAAGTAAATGCCTATATACATATCCTATCTATGCACATTGATCAATGAAACACTCTGTGACTGAAAGCGATTTATGATTAAATACATGCACTGTAGGATCTACACCTGGACACCACATTTGAAGACACCAAGAAGCCAGTGGGTTGATGGGTAATTAAAGTCCTGTGGGTAGCATAGGAAGATTCTAGAACAGGGAACAGCTCACCCAAAGCTCCCAGTGAAACAGGTGAAGCCTCCCCCAGCCTCCTTTGGTGTCTGTGGAACAGTTCTTAGCAGCTTTTCACAGCACAAATGCCTGATAAGATGCTGGAAATGGGCCAGTTTGTCACTGGGCGGCATCATTAATGACCCAGCAGCCCAAATTCCACCTCCTGGGGGACCCCAGCCCTGTGACAACTGGACAATCCTTGGGCTTTCCCCAGTGGCGCCCCCTGCTGGAGGATGGGCTGCCCCAGCTCCCGCCGCCTCCTTCCTCCCAGCTGACTTGCGCCTGGACGGCCCTACTCCAGCCAGAGGAGGGGTCCCGAGTCCTCAGGTTCACCCAGGGCCGCAGAGACATCCCAGGATCAGCCCATTGGGGTGGCGCTCTGGGTTCCACAGTCTGACGCCTGTGCTCTGGTCCCATCTCGGCCCCTCAAGCTGCTGGACCCCTCAGAGCCTTGTCTGTAAACTGGGGAAGTCAGGGTGGCGTCCCCCTGAATTGCAGTGGGGCGTAGGGACAGTGCCTCCCAAGGGCTGATGTCATTGTGCCACCACTGGAGTTATCCCTCATATCTGGAGGGCCTCTGGCAGCTTTGGGCACCTGCCAAACCCCTAGGTCACTGGGCTCCTGGCCTGTGAAGAAGGCCACAGTCTGCGGTGACAGGTGAGGAAAGTCCAGCTCGGGGAGGCGGCAGCGGGCCTCAGGCGCCCCGGGCTGGTGCCCCTCCCTTGCCCAACACAAAGGACAGAGGCGGCAGCCTGTCCCAGAGTGGCCCTTAGAGGGTGGTAGCCATCCCCAAACACCTTCCCTCCAGGGCCTGCTGTACCCGTAATAAAGCTTAGACTCCTGTCATGTTCTGCAGTGTGGTCTCCCCACGGCTCGAGCTGACTCCGTCTCTGCCACACTGGCCACCTCTCAGCAAAGCTTGCTCTGACCTCAGGACTTTGGCACCGGCTGCTGTCCCCTCTTTGTGGTCTCCCGAGACTGGCTCCTTCCAATCTTTAAGGTCTCAAGTCAGATGTCACCACCTTCTCAGGTTTTACGCTCGTGGGATTTATGCTTCTCTGCAGTTATCTCATTTTGGGTGCCTTCTCTGCTCATTAAAAAGTCAGCCCCGTGGTTGCGGGACTTTGTCCATCTTGTTCCCAGCAGCCGGAGCCAGGGAGTCAAAACCTGCTTGTCACTTGCAGAAAACAAAGGTGGGGGTGGGGAGGGTGGGGTTCCCCGGGCCTCAGTTGCTTACAGGGAAAGACTGTCCCCTTTATGCCACACTAGGGTCAGCAAACCCTGCAGGAGGACTGGCCCCTGAGGCCACCTGGGAGTGAAGGCGGGGCTCGGGGACCAGTGGTGTGACCTTCAGAGCCAGCCCTGCTGACTCCGCCCTCAGCATGGGGCTAGACTGGGGTCACAAGAAGTCTTCCTTTTTTTTTTTTAATTTTTTTTTTTTAATCTAGGGTCTGTTTTGCTTCTTTCAGAAAATAATAGCAATTGTGAAATTTAATTTCTTAAGAGTTTTCAGCTCTGGAAAATAGAACGGTGATAGCAGCCCACACGGATATCTCCTCCCTGGCCCTGTGTCCCCCCAGCCCCCCACTCCTTCTGGCATCACACTGGCCCTCTCTGCTCTCTGCAGAGAGCTGCGTTCTCTGTTTCCAGGCCTCTGCCCGGAGCGGTCAGGGCAGATCAGAGCGGGCAGGAAGGCCTGCTGCACCCACCAGCGCCAGCCGTGTGTGTCCCCAGCCCCGCCACAGGCCCTCTGTTGTCTCCGAGAGTTTGTTCATATGCCAAATGGTCACACTCGAGGGGCCGTGTGGCAAATACGTTTGTAATAATATTAGAAAAAACATCTGTTGAGTGCTTGCTGCCAGGCACTTAGTCATCGGGTCCCAGGGCCTGTGTCACCTCCGCATTATAAAAGAGGAGCCGTCGGACAGGAGCCTCGCATTGCCCCTCTTGTGGCTGAGCCTCTGCTCGGAAGCTCTGAATGAAGGATTACAGGAGCGAACGTGTGGCGTTTGATGTTCTCCTGTGTCCTGAGAGGATGCCTTTTGACCGGGCAGTTCGCCTGCGTGACGATGGCACAAGTTCCAGGCTGGCTGTGTGCAGTTGACCAGCAGCCGGTGCCATCCCCCCAGGCAGGACTCATGCCCCCCACGCCTGCACCCTCCTGTGCGCGGCCGCTGGGTTCTCACACGCAAGCTGACCCACCCCAAGAGTGCAGTGATACAAGCTGCCTGGCCCTGAGCCCGGAACTGTCACAGTGTCCCTTCCGCCACATCACCTGGGTCTGAGCAGGCTGCAGAGCCAGGAGTGGAGGCTGCACGGGGTGTGAAGACGGGCCGTGTGGCTCTTCAGGATCTGCCGAAGCACCAGCGCCCCCCCATAGAACGGGGGTAGCAGAGCCGGGCCTCGGTGCCTCCAGACAAGCAGGGTTCCTTAGGAGAACATCAGGACGGCAAGTCCATAGAAAGGCTGAAGACCAGGCCTGGGGAAGAACAAGAACAGGGACATCGTAGAGCTTTGGAACAGGATCGCCGTCAGCCTCCTGAAGGAGGCCCTACCAGGATAGATGCTCCCCAGTGCCCCTCTCCGCCCTGTCACTGCTGTGAAATCAGCCTCCTCTCTCCATTCACTTTTTCAGCTGTGGGAGGGGCTCAGTGAGGACCTGATTGGCTGATCTGTATCACATGATCATCCACACCAGGCGAGGATGGCTGCCTGGGCAGCTGAGAGTCCTCAAAAGGAAGTTGGACAGACTGGGTCTGTAGGTCAGACTTAGAGCACTTATCTAGCAAGTATGCAGCCCTGGGTTCAAGCAGTAGAAAAGTGGGGGTCCGGTCGTCTAAAGGAGGGGACCCAATACAGTTGGACAGAGGAGAAAAGTTAGAAATCAATCCATGGGCTCTGCCTTGGCAACCCTATCCCTGGAGGAGCAGTTAACATTTAAAAATGAATAGATGAATGAATTTTTTAAAACAGGTATAATAGAATGCCAACAGGTGCTGCTGGGAATCTAGGAGTCTCTCTTCCCTCTTTAGTCTCTATCTCTCTCCCCCCTCGGTGTCTCCCTCCCTCTTTTCCCCCTTCCTAGGGAATACTGAGCTTCATCTCTCTCTCTCTCTCTTTTTTTTTTTTAATTTTTTTGAGACAGGGTCTCGCTTTGTAGTTCAGGCTGGCCCTGAGCTCACTATGTAGCCCAGGCAAGCGTGGAACTCAGCAATCTTCCTGTCTCTGCCTCCCAAGAGCTGGGATTATACGCATGAGCCACCACGCCCAGCGTTTCATCTCTTATTTTGAGACAGGGCCTTGCTGGGCTGCCCAGGCTGGACTCAAACCTGGCGGTCCTTCCGTCCCAGCCTCCTGAGTGGCTGGGTGACAGGTGTATCACCACACCTAGCATCTCCTTTGTCTTTATGGTGCAACATTGACCCTCAGAACCCCCGTTGTGCCTCAGCACCTTTGTCTGAACAATGGGTACAATTAGCAGTGGCCCTGGTGGAGAGGGTATCTATCCTGCTGTGGATGCTGGCCATCCCTTGCCACCCCTTTCTATCAGGCCAGCATCAGCACACGTGGGGATGCTAAGAAGTCCCCTAGCAGCTGTGAGGCCCTGGGTCAGAGAAACCAATCCCTGTTCCCAGCCCAGATCTTTCCAGCCCCTAATTAGATTGCGCGGCACAGGAAGTTGGAAGCGCGGCTCATTCTGGACGTTCTCCACTTGCGTTCCTCAGCTTAGCAGATTATTCCGTAGAAGTCGCTCTGGACTCCAACCCCCGCCTGTGGTTCCAGGCTTCTGGAATAATTGTTAGCACCAGCCGTTTCCAAGGTGAGCTAATGAGCCACTCGTCTGCTAATTGTAGAGGCCCGATGAGCCAGGCTGGCGTGCGAGGCTGCAGATGAGGTGCAAAGGGAAGAAATAATTGGATTATTAATACTCGGCAACCAAAATAGCCTTTCATCCCCTGTATATTCTTCCTGAAGGAAACAAAGCTCTCTGGACACCAGAATCTGCATGGGGTAGTGCTGGGAAAGGTCCAGTTAAACTGGGGTGGCATGGAATGGGCACAGCCAGCCGGCCTGTGCCACACTACTGAGAATCAGCCCACAATTAGGTGTGAATAATGACTCTGTTCAAGGCCGACTTTGTTGCTTTTGGCCAAAGGCCTGTGGCAAAAATAACTTTGTTACTCACTGCCAGGGAAGCTTTGTCCTCAGCTGAGACAAAGGAACAAAGAACAGAGGTGGAAATTTCTGATTCGGAGTCCCCAAAACACTTGGAGTAGACAGCAGGCGTGGCTTGCCCATAAGGTGTGAGCCCAGGTAAAGCGGTCTCCTCTTACCCTTCCTGCCACTTTCATGCCCTTCTTCTGTGGCCATCACGTCTTCATTCTGCCGTTCCCACCGCGGGCCCTTTGCATGTGCTTTTTCCTTCTGTTGGAGAGCACTTCGCTCCTTACCAGTCTGCCTCCCTCCGGCTCATCTCGACTCAGACGTGCCCTCCTCCCAGAGGCCTGGCCCGATTTACCGCCCCTCCGTCACTTGGAAACGCCCTCCAGGTTCACAGGACACTGAAACTCCTCTTCGTTCGTTGGCCATCCACTTTCCCCACCAGAATGCCAGCGCCTGCAGACAGGCCGGCCTCGTGTCTTCTGCTTTTCCCAGCATCACACGCACAGGCAGCACCTGGCGAACAGGAGGTGCTCAGCGGAGAGCAGGCAGCCCTGATGATTCCCAAGGCTTCGCTTGGCATGCTCGGTGTTCAGAATGGAGTAGATGTTTTCAGGGTGTCTCCAGTGTGCTCTGGGAACCAGCCTCCCTGTTACCCTAACCCTGGGCTCTTCACTCTCCAGCTCCCTGCCTGGCCCCCGTGGGCATCGGAGCCTGAATCCCTGCTTTAGACCAAAGCCAGTGCAGACTGATGTCCCTCTCTAGTGGTGACCATGTCCAGGCCGTGGGGCAGCCTGCCAGATTCAGCCACCCAGGGCTGGAGATTTAGCTCAATGGTTCTAGCGCCTGCCTTGCAAGGTCCCTGGTTCAATCCCCCGTAACCACATACAGCAATACTGGCCATGGGTGACTCATGCCTACCAGCAATCAGCACCACATACCACAGTGCTGGGTGTGGTGGCTCATGGTTGTAATCCCAGCCCTCAGGAAGCAGAGGCTGGCGGATTGCTGAGTTCCAGGCCTGTCTGGGCTACATAGTGAGCTCAGGGTCAACCTGAACTACAAAGCGAGACCCTGTCTCAAAAAAAAAAAAAAAAAAAAAGATTCAGCGACCCCAGTCCTGCTGCTAGGGGGCCCCAGCGGTCCTCACGTGTGGTGGACCAGACACGGGACGTCCGTGACACTGACTCTGGCCTCCTCCAGGCCCTCTGAGTCTCGCCTATGGTCCCCCAGGCAGCCCACTCCACTTGGAGCAAGACTCAGGGCCCCTGGCCACTTCCATTTCTGGTGTTGCCATTAGCAGTGGTTTGTGGTTCTTAGCTGAGGGCTGGTTGGACCGTTTGGGGACATTTGGCAGCCTCTAGAGAGATTGTCATACCTGGGAGCAGGTGCTGTTTTGTGTCTTGGGTACAGTGTGAGCACTGGGGACAACCGGACCCCTTCCTTCCTGCGCTGTGCACTGCACTCAGAAGGGGAAACGGGTGAGTCTGGCGCCGGCGCACAGGCAGGCAGAGCGCAGGCTGCGAGATCCAGTGTCTGGAGTACACGGGTGGGTGCCCTGTCGCCCTGCATGAAAGCTCCCACTTGCTTCATGCCACAGGCACCTGTCCCGGAAGCTGCTATGCCTCGAAACGTAGGAACTGCCTGCAGCAGCCATGTTGTATTCCGGCCCAGAAGAAGAGTCACAGCTGGTGTTTGGAAGATGTCTGTAGCCTCCTGCTGGCCAGGCTGGTTCAGGTCCCTCCTGTGTGGCTCTGCAGCAGGCCCAGCACCCCTGTGGCCAGGCCAGGTGCCTCAGTCCCCGCCGGGACTCTGGGACAGGACCATGCGACAGTGGCCCTGAGCCTGGAGGGCTGCAGGCCGGAAGCCTGTTTACTCTCTTCCAGCATCGCACCTGAGGAGGCCAGTGGGAATAGGCTTGCTTCCCAAACTTCTGAACTTCCTAACTTCCGGTGGCTTTCTGGGCTCCTCGAGTGGCTTCCTTTACACTGAAAAAGCAAGAAGGAAGAATTTAAACAAAAGTGGGAAGAAGTGAGGTTTTGAAAGTTCCAGATATTTCCTTTTCTCTCAGGTGACCCAGGAAATGGGTTCTCAGAAGCAGAGGAGCGGCTGCTGGGGTGCCCCACTCCCAGGACCAGCCCCTCTTGCCCTCTGGACCCTCCTGTCATCTTTAACCCTCTGCATCACATGGGAGAGAGGGTTCAGTCCCCCTCGATTGCTGAGGCTCAGAGACTCTGGGACGGGCACGACACCAGCTCCCAGGTGAGATCCGACTCCGATCTCCCTTCCTGAGGCTGAGCGCTATTTTCCAGGATGGCTATAGACCCGCAGGCTTCCCTGGCCCCGACCGAGGGCAGCATCATGGCAGAGCTGGGGGAGGGGGCCCAGTCCCCGCGCGGGTCTGTCCAGCCATGTGTGGCCCACGGCACGCAGACCCTGAGGGACTGCAGGGAAGATGGGCAGCTCTCGCTCGCTGGCCTTCGAGCCCTCGGCCGCCACTTAGGAAACCACCCTGCTAGAGCCACACAAGGGTCGCTGGGAGCCAGCTGGCCTCAGCAGCCATCAGATGACCTGGTTCCAGCTCCTGAGACCAGGTGGCCACACGCACAGACATTATGAAGCAGAGACCAGCCATTCTGCTGTGTCCTGTTTGAATTTCTGATCACGTGTCTTTGAGCATAAAAAGATTTTACTCCAGGGTGGGACTTAGTCATCCTACAGGATCAGTAATTAGAGCATCACACATATGCCAGTGTCCCTGCCATTCAGACATTCATTCCGTTATCACATGGTATCCAGGCCCCATCCCCTCTTGCCCCTTCACTGCTTCCTCCTGGTGCCAGCCCTGTCGCCTCTTCCCGCATCTCGCCACCTCTGTGTCACCCCTGCCCCACACATAGCAGAAGGACCCTGTTAAAACCTATACCAGCTAACACCGCCCCAAACCAGCCCGCCCAGTCTGGCCCCATCCCACCACACTTGGTCACCTTGTGTCCCTCAGACACCCAGCGTGTTCCTCCCTCGGCACACTGGCCCGTGCTCTTGCCGGGGGCTAGAATGCTATTCCCCTAAATAGCCACAAAGCATTTCCTTCCCTCCCCTCTGGGCTCTGTGCAAATGTCTTCTCTCCATCTGTCCAAGAGCCCTTCTCTGACCACTGAGTGTTAAATCTCTCTCTCACACACACACACACCAGCCCCTCCACCCTGTCTGCCCTGCCATATTCCTTAGGATTCATCTGCCATAGAATTTATTTTGGCATCTGACCCATGATTGTTCATTTCCTGATCCCAGCATGTAGAATAAGGCCCGTGCATAGTAGGTGCTCAGGAAAACTTGTTGATTGGCTCAAAGAGCTAGCTACTCTGCTACGCCAGGTGCTGGACTATCGGAATAAACAAAGAAGCAGCCCCTGCCCTGTGACCCCTGCCTTGGGAACGACAACCCCCCCAACACACAGCCCTGCCTGAGGCCTCCGTGAAGGCTGAAGGGACCACCAGCCATCGCGCACTGTAAAGAGAGTAGCGAACGTCTCGTCACCTCCACCAGGCCAGAGCAGCTGAGTCAGGGCCTGAATTTATGGCTCCCAACTTCCTTCCACTTTGCCACGTCACCTTCTCTTATCAGTTGACAGATAAACATGAGGAAAGTTCTCCCGTTGTCCTCAGAAGGAGCCCGCTCTTGTTCCTGACCCTGCACTCCCAGCCCACTGGGGACCCGTGTCAACACTGTGCCTCCTACTGGCTCTTCCTTATGAGGTCATTGAGTTGTGACAGGAAAGCAATTTGGAATGAGCTAAGAGAAAAAAGAGAATTTAACTCCTGTCCCTGAAAGTCAAAGAATGAGGAAGCTGACCTAGCGAGACAATAGCTCACAGTATCTGAAGGGGAAAGAGGAAACTGTAGGGCCTGAAACAACCCAGAGGCAGTTTTGTTTTGTTTTGTTTTTTTGTATTGAGGATAGAACTCAGAACCGTGTGTTTTTGAGGCAGGTACTGGAACCACTGAGCTAAATCCCTGGCCCTTTCCGGGGATTTTCTGGGTTCATGTTCCAACATTGTCAGGACCCCAGTTTCAGTTTACAGAGCCACCACCCTATTTGTGTGTTGGCTTCCTCCTCACTCCACCTGACGCACGACGGTGCCAGGGTCTCCACATCATCTTGCGGGAATAATACAGGACAAGTTGTCTAGTTAGAAAAAGCATTGCCTCTTCCAAACCGTCAGAACACAGTCCCTGGATTATTCTGGCCGATCCCTGAGGCAAGAGAGATAAAAGGCTATGATTGGTTTAGGGCTGATCACGTGGTGATCACGTGTGATCACTGGGACCTGATTTAAAACCTGGTCCAGGACGGGGAGAAGAGGATCCCCAAGTGAAAACTAGCAGCTGTTTTGTTTGAAAAGTAAGGTGAGAAATGCAAAGTGGCTTAAAAACAGTAAATAACAACCCAGCACTCATTGGCCAAGCACTTTATTCTAATGTGCACAGGCTTTCCAAATAGTAAACTGTTATATGCTTATAGCTGCACACAGTGTTGTTCCCATTTTATAGATGAGGTCACTGAGGCCCTACACAGCTGTTACCTGTTCTATATCTAATGAGGGCTGGAGCTAAGACTCATACCCAGGTGGTGTGGCACAGATCCCAGCCCAGCCCTGCCATGTTTCCCTCAGGTACACAGCCGTCTGTTCATTTGCCTGTGTCCACTCTGTTGGCTGGAAAAGAACAGAGATTTTAATCTGGCATTTTCACTGATGATGAATCAATGCCAGGCATTTAACTGGTGTGCAGATATTTTGAATATGTACATTTTTTGGCCTCGACCATGTGCTTCCTGGACATGCAGAACATTTTGATGCTCGGCTCCCCGAGACAGAATATACTGTTTCCAAACTTCACCGAACTCTGACTATGACCTGTGACCCCATCCCAGCAGGGTGCCATTCTTTCTTCTCACCCCACAGCTTGCCTGGAACCTTTCACCTGCAGCTTTTGGTGTGTGTTGACTGCATATGCCCTCAGCTTCACGAAGGCGGGGACTTCCTGCTGTCTTAGCCATGGTGCCAAGAACTGTGGCTGGCACAGATGATCCTGCAGCCTCCTGTTGGCATTGACAGCAGGGTTGCTAAGCCCTGAATTTTGACCTGTTGTAGACTCCTCTGGATGCCCAATTGCTAGTCCCGATCTGAGGCTTGTCTGACCTTCACCTCTCCCTCTGAAAGAGCTTCCTCTTATTCGTGGTCCTGCTCTTCAGAGCTGGCTTGGTTCTCTGCCTCCAGCTGGGATTCCATAGACTGGCACAGAGACCACTCGGTGGGTAACCTGCTCTGAGGAAGGTGACGGAGAGGCTATGGCCGTGGTTTGCATGTCCTCCTGTCCTGGCTGCCCCAGAGAGGAGAGGGCTGGAGAAAGCCAGCAGCCAGGAAGAACGGGATGCCGGGGAGTAGAAGGTTTTAATGGGATGTGTGCGTGCGCGCGCGCGCGCGTGTCTGGAAACTTCCCAGCCTGAGGCTTAGGACCACACGTCCCCACCCCTCCCACTCGGCCTCTCCCATTCTCTCTTCCTGCTGTTGTCTGGGCCTCTCTCCCTGCCTGGGGCACCCTGTCCTCCACTCCCAGTTTCTCTACATCCTGCGGGGGTTTCGACCCTAGTTCCATAAGTACTTCCCAGGCAGCCCTCCCTGACTGCCTACAGGAATAAGGGCAGAGAGGTGACAAGGCAGATGTGGAGGGTCTTAGTGGCCCTTTGCAGCGTTTGCAGGTTGTCAAAGGCCTTTAGTAGAGGAAGACAGGCTCTAGCTTTGGTTGGAACAAGATCCTCCTGGCTGCTTCAAGACTTGGAGGCCACTGCCACCATGTAGACAGGGTTGCCCACCTCCCGCTCCAGACCTTTGGTAATGTCTGGAAGAAGATGGAGACGCTCAGTAGGCAAGTGCGCTGGAACAGCTGAGGGGTCTGGGTGGGTGGCAGGCTGCTGGCTCCCAGGCCTCTCTCCCCACCCTGGGGTTCCTTCCCCCTTCTGTCAGGAGTGTCCCCACCCCTGCATCTTGTTCTGCTCTACCCACTTCCTACCCATACCCTCAGCTGTCTGAACCCGACCTTTCTCCATGCCTTCTGTCAGATCTGGGGATCCTGAGTGGAAACAGCCCCACTGGGGCTTTCTGGACAGACCTAGAGGTCAAAGATCACCCCAAGACCTTTTCCCCTGTAGATGTGTAGATGGATCCAGAAGGAGGAGCATTGTCTCTGTAAACGCTCAGGACCACAGGTTCTGCAGATGTCCTGCTGGACTGGGCCCCTTCGCCAAGACCTGGGAGAACTTCAGAGAGCCGGGGGGGACAGGCAGAGTCTGCAGTGTGAGTCAGGTGTTAATCAGCAGTACTACACGGTTCATCACAGACTCTCGCTACCGCCACTTGGAATGTTTTACCAAGAAGGAAAAAAAGATGCAGAATCCCTTGTGTCATTTTTAATTGATTCCTTCAACATCCGGAGAGAGGCTGGCATGAGGCCAGAATGAGTCTGAGCCAGGGGAATTCATCAAAAATTGACCCACTGATGACTTGATCTGATGGAATAATTAGCTCGTGTTACCCTGCGCCCCGGTTGTAGAGCTCTGATGCTATCCACAGGAAGGAAGGGCGTCCTGTTGGCAGGTTAGACCCACTGGGGGAGGGGCGCTGAAGGACCAAGAGGGAGGGAGCCAGGGCAAGACCCCAAGGCCTGGCTGACTGCTCTGGCCTCATCCCCACCAGCCCAGCACTCCCAGGACAGCCTGTGTTTCCTGGGTCCTTTCATCACACAATAGAGCCCCAGAGCTCTATACCCCAAAAAGACCCTCTGAACACCTGGCTACCTCCTACTTTATCTGGTGAAGGAAGAAACTGAGGCCAGGGTGTTTGTTGTGTGGCTTCTATGTGGATGTCTCCACAAAGCCTCACACAGGCATAGTTAGGGCTTCTTCAGAGATGATGAATCTAGAGTGTGTGATTGACTCATGATATAATGCTAGGATTAAAGGTGGTGATGACTAAATCAGTCCACTCATGGCTTTGGCACCATCCTAATCCCAGTAACCTGGATGCAGCATAAAGGTAGAGGCTTGTCTTGTCTCTTGCTTGCTTGCTGCCTTCAGCCCACCATGAACAGTTTCTTCTCTGGAAGGCACCTCTGTGGTGCCACCCTCCCTCTACAAACTGAGCTAAATAAACCTTTTGTATCTGGTATTGTCTTAGCAATGAGTAACACACTGCTCCTAGGAACTAGCTTCCAGATCTGCCCCTAGAGAGTCTGTTGAGGCAGATGAGTGAATCCTTTGCCATGTAATTGTGGGAAAGTGATGGGATAGTAACTGGATCTTGGCTTCCCCATCTGTTAAGTGGGCTTAATATCAATTGGTGAACAATGAGTGGATGCCTATAAAATGTTCAGCACCGTGACTGGGGCACCTCGAGCTCTCAGGAAGCCTTTGTTCTTAGTTCTGATGGGAGAGAGTTGACGCATGGAGAAGCCCTTGGGAACCCCTTTCAATGCTATCCTTCCTCCTTGGCTGAATAGCTGGAGGAACGTGGATGTGCATTTCCGTGGGCCATCGGCATCTCCACAGTGCCAAGTGCAAAGCATGTGTGGGGACGGGTCCCGTCAGCCCTCAGTGCCTCTGTGCCTGCAGCAGAAAGTCTGTATGGTGCAAACGTGCTGCCTCCTTTCCACACATGCTGATCTGTGCTGAAGAAGGCGAGACCCTTCTGAGGGTCTGGACTCCAGCATAATGTAAGGAACGCAGCTGCCCAGCTCAGCTTTCTTGGACATTTTATGCAGCTCCACATGAGGGATGCCCATGTTCTATTTGTGCTGAGTAAATAGAATGTTCTATTGTTCAAAACTATGTAGTTTTGTTGTCAAATAAGACCACTTAAAGAAGTGCTTTAAGCATATAGTCATCAAAGAGCAGCAGAAGGCGGGGCACTGCTTAAGTGGCGGAAGCTGAGAACTCAGCATGGAGGTGAGGAGCTGACACGGGCCGTTCTGGGTGCATGGAGGACAGTGTTTGAACCTTGGTTTCCTCAGAAGTGGAACGGGGTGTGGCCCGAAGGAGACCCCGCAGGACAGTGACCACCGGCCCGTGCTGTGGAGCATGTGCGTGGCCTCCGCATCCTGCAGCCACTCCTTTAATCTTTCACCACCAGCTTGCCGCTGAGGAAACTGAGTCACAAAGGTGTTAAATTCCTCACCTGACATCACTCTGGAAGGCGATTAAGGGTGTTAACTAGCGCCCATTGTGGCACGAAGCAGGTGGTAGCAAGCAAGAGGCTGGGTGGGGACCACAGGTGCTAGGATGCCCCCCCTCAGGGTGACCCGCTGCCCTGCGCTGTGGCTCTCAGAGATGCCCTGTCATCCGTCCCAAGCGTGCAGAGACCTTGCTCAGGGAGGGGAGATGGTGGCAGTGGGGCCCATGCTGCTGTGGACAACAGGGACCAGGCTCCTTCAAGGTCACGGCCGAGGTGACGCATCCTGACACCCTGACTCCTTAGCAGACTGCAGAGCCAGAGCGCAGGGAGTCAGAGAGCAGCTGGGCCAGGTCTGCTGTCCGCCTCCCCTGCCTCACCCCAACTTGTGGCCCAGGCTGACCTGGGGACAAGGGGTGTCCGAGGTCCCAGAAGAATGTGACAGTTCTCCCTTGATCTTTTTTAGCCCACCATTTCCTCTCATCATTTTGTTTTTGCTGCACCTTAAAACTGATAGAACACCACTTGCCCAGCTCTGGGAGCTGTCGCCAAGGGGCTTGGATCCGCCTGCATACGGACTGAGTCTTATAATGTCCCTGTCCCCTCTCCTATCTGTGAGGAAACTGAGGCTCCTTCCTGGCTTGTGGGTGGGGAGACCGAGCCTAGGGAGAAACTGGCCTGGGTCAGAAATCTGCAGGTGGTGTAGCCCAGAGCTGGCAGGTGGCTTTTCCGGCCTGGGGTCCACACCTCAGGCCATGCGGAAGCCAGCTGGCAAGAAAGTCCCTGTCCCCTTGGACTAGATGCCACTTTCGCCTCTCTGAGGTCGGATCAGTCTGTCGAAGGAGCCGGGGTGACATTCAGAGTTGGCTGGTCACTGAGCCAGGTCTGGCTGATACCACATGTTAAGCTGTTCCCCCGGGAGAGTTCAGAGGGGCATCATCCTGGTGCCTCTACCTCCCTGCCAACCGCAAGTACTTAATAACCATAGGCAAATCTAGTGTCCGCTTGCTGTGGCCCCAAGAAGGACTCTCACTGTCCACACCGGCCTGCAAGCTACCGTGCAGACGGAACAGGATGTCCACCGTGACTGGATTCTTATCCTTCTCCCCTAGGTTGTGAGTCAGGAGGGAAGAAGAGAAAGGATAAGATCCCCAAGGCGCGACTTCAGACTCCCCATCCTGAGAGGAGCCACGGGTCACCCGCAAGCAAAGATGGCGCCCCCCAGCCTGCTGCTGTTTCTGTTGTCCATGACAGTCTTCTCCCTGCTGGGCGGGGGCTCCGCCTTCCTGTCCCACCACCGCCTCAAGGGCCGCTTCCAGAGGGACCGCAGGAACATCCGGCCTAACATCATCCTGGTGCTGACCGATGACCAGGACGTGGAGCTGGGTAAGCGCCCCGACCCTCGGGGCAATGTGGGCCTGGGGAGGCGCCTGCGGCCCGGCAGCTGTAGAGACACGAGAGCTCGCTTCTGAGATCTTTCAAACCAGGTCCCGCTTGGGGGGTGCACACACCGGCTCAGAGCTGGTCCTCGAGGCAAAGCGGGCTCTAGTCTTCTAATGCAGGATTGTTCCTGAATTTCCCCAGAAAGCCCCCTCCTGGGCCAGGATAAGCTGTCCTCTGAGGTCACCGCGCCCCTGCAAGGCCTCGGGCTCTTCTCCCACTGTGCCCTCAGCTGCACCAGGAGGAGCCAGAAATGCGGCTGACAGAGGCCCCTCCGCCAGATCCTCTGCTCCCAGCACAGATTCCGCTTGTCCTTCTTGCTCACCGTGGGCTCTGACCAGTCAAAACTGTCGCTCTCTTGATCTGTGTCTCTTCCCCCTTGAATTTTCTGATTCTTTGGGTCCCGTTTCTCCACGGAAACCCTGCCTTACTGCTGTCCAGCAGAAACACGCGGGCCTCTGTATCCACCTGACCCATGTCCACGTGTCGGTTCAGCAAACTGTGGATTGAAGATAGAGGGGAAATTTTTTTTTTTTTGAGACAGGGTCTCACTTTGTAGTTCAGGCTGGCCCTGAGCTCACTATGTAGCCCAGGCAAGCCTGGAACTCAGCAATCCTCCTGCCTCTGCCTCCCGAGTGCTGGGATGACAGGCGTGAGCCACCACGCCCGGCAGAGGGGAAATTTTTGATCCGTACTGAACGTGTACAGACCTTTTGCCCTGTCATTCTTCCCTACCATAGCAGCATTTTGCAAGTCACCTAGACATGACTTAACATATATGGAGGAGGAGTGAGGGTTCTGTGTAAATGCTGTGCCAAGTCATAGCCTCAGGTTTGGGTATCAGAGGGACACCCCAAAACCTCATGGAGAATGAGGGGTGACTGTATAATTCAAGCCATGAATGCAAATGACAAATGTAATTTTGCATTTTCTAGAAGTTACATTTCTTAAGAATAAAAAGAAACTCGTGAAATTAATTTTAATAACCCCAACGATCCAAACTATTATCATCTCAACTTGTAATCAGTGGAAGATTATGAAATAATTTGCATTCTCTTAGATTGTTTTTGACACCCAGTATGTGTTCTACGTGTAGGACCTACCACCGTCAGGGTGTAGCTACCTTGCAGGTGCTCCATAGCCCTTCATGGCTGGGGCTGCTGTATAGGACAGTCTCCTGCCATTTGCATTTTCCTGTTACTATAAATTAGATTTCCCTTATCATCAGTACTACCCTGTGGCATGAAAATCCAGGGGAAGGGCCGGGGATTTAGCTCAAATGTTATCGCACCTACCTTGGAAGCACAAGGGCCTGAGTTCAATCCCTAGTACCACCAAAAAAAAAAAATATATATATATATACACACACACACACACATACATAACATGTATATATTACATATATATCTATCCAGGGGAAAATGTTCTAGGGAGAGGCAGCAAGATGTGCAAAGGTCCTGAGGCAGAAATGAGAAGGCTAGTGTGGCTACAGCCTGGGGAAGCAAAGTAAAACACGATACTGGACAGAGAGGATGGAGGAGATCTCAGAGGCGCTGGGAGCTGTGGTACGGACCATCATCAGTGATCAGGTGAGGGGTGGGCCCTTTGCCTCCTTCCCTTCTCAGCAGACAACAGAACATTGTTGATGGCAACTTGATTGTGCCTTTTTAGCTATCCAGTAAAGGCTCTTTATATAAAACCTAGGCACTCCTTGCAATGATTTGTAGTAATGATCACAAGTATAGATTTTTCTCACGGAGCTTATCAGCGTGAAAGGAATTTGCAGCCAGGAAGCAGCCAGAGCCCACAGCCTTTATCGGCAACTTGACACATAGGATCCCTGTCTCCCGGCAGCAGTCAGAACGAGGTGCATTTGATCACCACAGGGGGTCTGCAGACTGTGGCCGTGAGGATGTGAGTTTTGCTTCTAGCAGAATTTCACAGTCAGTACTTGTGGGCAGTCGCTGGACCTCCGAGCCCCTTGCTCTCACCTTGCGTGGGCTCTCAAGCCACTTTGTCATGATGCTGGGGAATTCAAGATGCCCCGGATATGTCTGCGTGCATTGGGCAGCTCTGTGTAACACCGTGTGCCAGGTGCTGGGAAGTGGACAGGCCACCGCGGGGGCTAGCGTAGGGCACACGTGGAGAGAGGGGCCCCGGAGCAGACCGGGTTAGGGGTGCAGCGCCCAGTGTCCGCAGTGCAGGGCTTCGGCGCTGCTCTTAGTGAAACGGGCACAGAGAGCCTTTAGCAGTGGGCGCCAGCAGCCCCTCTGCCCTTGCCCTGCGATGCCGAGATCGGGCGGCCAGGAGGAAGAGCAGAAGCTGCAGGGCCCACAGGAGGCCGGACGGTGACTGCCCTACCTGTGGAAGCTCGGAGCAGGTGGAGCAGCCGAGCTGGTGGGTGGACGAGGCCCTGCCAGCTGTCTGTCCGTCAAGCGAACAGGTGACGGAGCAGAGGTGGAGCAGAAAGAAAAGAGTCGGGGCAGCCCTGGGTCTGGGGCCCGCGCCCACATGTAGTGAGTGAGCCCTGCGCCTCAGGCAGAATCTGCCTATAGTTCCTGTGTGTGACCCTTAATAAAACCAACAGAATAAGCAAATAGAAGGAAAGGTGCTGCGGGCGTGATAAGGATGAAGAAAATACAAGAAAGTGTGCCAGAGATTTCGCTCAGTTGTTCTGGCACCTGCCTTGAAAGGGCAAGTTCCAGAGTTCAATCTACATACCACAGTATATGGTACTACATACCACAGTACTGGGCGTGGTGGCTCACGCCTGTCATCCCAGCACTCAGGAGGCAGAAGCAGGAGGATTGCTGAGTTCCACGCTTGCCTGGGCTACATGGTGAGCTCAGGGCCAGCCTGAACTACAAAGCGAGACCCTGTCTCCAAAAAAAAAAGAAAAGACAAAGTGAAATCACTGCTGAGTTAAAATACAGAGACTCATTCTCTGGGTTTTATCAGTAGAGAAACAGAGGGATGGAGAATTTAAGCCACTTGTCCAAGGTCACATAGCTAGTATGTGGTTGAACAGAATTTGAATCCAGAGCCCACAGTCTTCACTACCTTTATGCTTAGTTTCCTGGGATGGACATTGAGCTGTTTCCAGATCACTGGGGTTATTTGTTTGTTTTTCACTGTTACAAATCCCTTGGCTGGGAATCTTTTCTCCACATCTTTACGCCTGTGAGTGACTGTTTCAGAAACATAAATTCCAGAAAGTATTGTGGCGGGATTAGAGCCCTGGTGCTCCATGGCGCAGACCGGTGCCTGCCCCTCCTCCCCTCCGGACTGGGCCAGGACCTCCTCCCTCAGCAGACCTGGCTTTGAAGCAGGCTGAGCTTCCTCAGGAGGTGAGAGGCAGGCAGGGGTAGTCAAGGGGCTGATGGGCTTTTTATAAACCTCTAGACAGACCCAGATCAATAATGCATGTTCCAAAAAAGCCCAGCACATTATCTCACAGTCTGCTACAACTGGCAAGCAGAGGGTGGTCCTAAAAAATTTAACATCTGCTATTTTCTGCTCATCTGTGCAGCAGCTCCGACAGTTCTGTGGGCTGGAGGCTTCTCTACTGAGACAATCCAGGCCTCTTCTAGTCCCGGCACAGAGGGCAGCCGTCCACCCTAATTAGGTCTGCGCTGCAGGCTGAGTGCAGGACACAGCAGGAAGAGGCGAGTCCTGTTTCTTACCTGCAAGTCTGGGGGCGGGGCTGTAACATGGATGGTCTTTTTTTATTTTCCTCGTGTTCATTGGACTTTCTTGAACTGCCGTGTTCCCAGGGGAACTTGTTCCCAGGGTGTCCAAGTCAGCGAGTGGCCCGAGTGGGTGATATGTTTGCAAGGCATTCAGGGAAATCCTTGAGTTTGGATCAGCCCAGGAGACCAGGGGCCCCATGGCTGCTTATCCAACCTGGACAATGAGAAAGGAGAAGTCCAGAAGCCCAGGTCCTGCTTTGCAGTGCCCTTTGGTCAGGGAGGCCGGGGCACTGGGGACTCTGCCAGGTTTGCTGCTTTGATTTGACCCAGACCGACCTTTGGTGAGCCACCACCGCGGGGGCTGGGCGGGTGGAGACACCCGGAGGTAGGTGTGGTGCTGGCCTGTGACACCAATCTCTGCAGCGTCCTGCTTCCCGAGATGCTCTTTCGCCAGGCTCACTTCGCATATCTTCTGCAGACTGTGAAAAGGCGCTCTGCGCTCTGACCATAAAGAGAAAGCCAGTGTCTGTTGGTTCAGGTCGAGATCACTCCAAAACCAAGTACTCAGAAACTGAGTGGTGTCCTCTGAATTTCAGCAAGTGCCACCTCCCGTGAGCCGGAGTCTCTGTCACCGAGGGTGGGCAGCTGCCAGGAGGCAGGCAGCAAGGTGAAGTGGCAGCTCCCAGGCCTTCTTATTGGCAGGGAGGTGACACCCCATAAGCACCAGGCCAGATGCTCTGCACAGGATGCACACACATGGGTGCCACATGGCGGGGGGCTTGTGCCCAGGATCAGCCGTATAGCCAAACCCCAGACCCCACGTCCCAGAATGTCGACTGCTGCTGTACTGCTCATCCTCTTGCAGGCCGGTGCCGGGGAGGGTAAGGTGCCTTTTGGGGGCTCCTTTGAAAGGGCAGATTTCGGCCATGCCCCCAAACAGCGAGCCATGGGACAGTGTTGCATGTTATACACCCAAAGAGTAGGGTCACCACAGTCCCCTCCTGGCTGATGTGGGCAGGGTGAGCTGGCCAAGCGGGGGCAGCACCACCAGGAATGGAGCCTGGCGTGCAGACGTCTTGGGTTTGCACGGCTCTTCTCGCACAGCGGCATGGGCCAGGGGATGGAGTTGTATCTCATGCGTGGCAGAGGATATTGGGCTTGCAAAGTGCATGTAAAACTGATTCCGACCTCTCTGCCAGGCTAGATTTCCTGTTACAAGTGACTTCTTGAAACTCGAGCAAGATCGAGCAAACAAAAAGATGGAATTGATTTGACTCAAGGATGTGGAAAGTCCAAGTATATATATATATATTTTTTTTTTTTTTTTTTTTTTTTTTGAGACAGGGTCTCACTTTGTAGCTCAGGCTGGCCCTGAGCTCACTATGTAGCCCAGGCAAACCGCCGCGAACTCAGCAATCCTCCTGCCTCTGCCTCCCGAGTGCTGGGATTACAGGCATGAGCCACCACGCCCGGCATTGTGGTATGTGGTATTGATTGCTGGTGGGTGTGAGTCACCACGCCTAGCATTGTATGTGGTTACTGGGGATCGAACTCAGGACCTTGCGCTTGCGAAGCAGGCACTGGAACCACTGAGCTAAATCTCCGGCCCAGTCCGAGTATATTTTGAGGTTCAGGAACAGTTGGATCTGAGAAGATCCCCATTGGGGGGCATCTATCTAAATCGCCCTGATCTTCGCTTTCCTCCAAGCTGGCTCCATCCTTGGGCCAGCTCTCCGTATGGCACTCTGGCATCGCCCATCCTGTGTTGGTACCACATGGGCAATGCCTGTGCAGGGACAGAGGTTGTCTCCCCAGAGGGCGGCAAGTGAGTCTCCGGCCCGATGTTCTCTGGGACACCTGGCCCATCGCGGCTGTTCCGTGGGTGAGAGCCAGTGCTTGGCCATCCAGGTCATTCTGCATCCCTGGCACCGCTTGCACCATGAGGACAGTGAGTGGCCAGCCGTGGGTCCCTGCGGGAAAACACATCCGGGAGGCGTCTCGGCACCAGCTGTTCAGTGCGCACCTCCTGCGCTCCATGATGACGGTCAGAATCTCTGCTTTCGTGGAGCTTATATCCCAGCGCGAGAATTAACACACAAGACATGAGCACGTAGTGCACACGAGAGTGAAATGCGGTGAGAACAAAGTGGGGGAGACGGGATGGGCCAGGGAGAAGGGTGCGGAGCAAAGAGCTGGGACCCTAAGAGGTGGGGGCAGGCGAGTCTTCACTGCCACCAGAGGCCAGGCCACAGGAGAGAGGTCTGAGTAGTCGGTGGTGTTGGGTGGGTGGTGCAGGGCAGGGGCGGCTGGGCTCTCCGAGGGAGGTGGCCTGCAGTGGAGGACACTGGGAGAGGAGGGACGTGGCCCGGTTTGAGCTTCACTGCGCCCCTCTGGCTGCTCCCTGGAGAACATGCTGGAGGCTGTACTGAGAAGGGAGTCTGCAGAGGTCTCCCCGCCGGGCCCAGCACTGGCTCGGACAGTGGGGACAGTCCCCCGGCACGGCGTGTGCTGCTGGGCCTGTGGGTGGGAGAGCAGGGGAGGGTGAGTCCGAGGTTTGGCCCGAAACTCCAGCAGGTGACCTCGCCTTCCAGAGAGGCGGGCGGCCCGGACCTGGGATGGCACAGCTGCTGGTGCAGGCGCTCGAGTTGCTCGGCCATGGAGGGCGGCGGCTCCGGGGAGCCCCAGCCTGGAGGCGTTGAGCCGGGAGGGTGGGAACCCGTTTGTGCTTTCCCAAGCCGAGGCCTGAGGCTGGTCTCCAGAGGGCCCTGCTATCATGCAGCCGGACAGCTGGGCCAGACAGGTGTGGACAGAACGCCCCGTTTTCCTCTTTGTGTCTGCAAATACAAGGAAGCCGCGCCCTGTGCTGCAGACCAGTTGATAGCCAGGAGGTGGATTTGAAACTTCGGGCTGAGTGCTCCGAGGGGGCCAGATGGCTGCCTGCCCAGGACAGCACGCCCGGATTCCAGACGCCAGCTCTGCGGCTCCCAGCTCAGCCTGCGAGTCCCCTCCCAGCATTCCCGCTGCCCAGCTCACTCGAAGAAAAGAAACGTGTGTGAGCAGGTTATCTCCGGGGGAAGAGAGCCTCCTCCCGACCCACCCTGGGCTTCTACTTGGCAAGCACATTCCTGCAAGTTGTTTTTTTTAAACCTCATTTCAGCAATACTCGGAGAATCACTTGATTTCTGAAAGGAAAGTATTATATCAGAATTCAGTCTGGCTGCTTGCAAAGGAAGATAAAAAGTAACAGTTGTTTATGGGAGGTCGAGCGTTGCTTCTTGTTCACATAAGATGATCTGGAGGTTGGCAGTCCAGGATTAGTACCGTGACTTCAGGGTTACTAGGGACCCGAGCTCTCTCTGTCTACTTTATCATATTTACTGTGTAGCTTCATCTCAAGGTCACCTTGTGCTTCACAATGGCTGCTACAGCTCCAGCAATCACTGGCACACTCCAGAAAACAGGAAGAAGGAAGCAGAAGGGCAGAAGGGTGGACCTTCAAGTGAAGCAGGCACTATTTGAGGACCTCATCCCAAAAGCCACGCGTGTCATGGACAGGAATTATTTAGCCACGAGATCTCAGCAAGAAGCCTGGACACATGAATTTGGATTATTAGGGAGGGCTTCCCTGTGTTTTGCTGGGTATGGGGATAGTATGAAGCGGCCTAGGCTAGTTACTGACAGTGGGGCCAACCCTACCTCAAGACCCAGGGCATGACAGAGCCAGTGGCCACTGCAGCCCCGAGACAGAGGCCCACCCAGCACAGGGAAGAGGATGGAATCCGGGGGCCTTCCTCACTTCCTGCTTCCACCAGCCTCTGGCCAGCGCCTCCTACTGGACAAAGCCAGGCATTGCGGGGCTTCCCTGAGGACGGAGTGGATCCTGCCGGCCAGAGGCCGACTTGCAGGCCCGTGACCAGCCAGTCACAGGAAGAGGCAAAGCAGGACCTGGGAGGAGGAAGACGGGGAACCAGATCTCCGTGAGCAACCTGGGGCCCCAGCGCCACAGAGATGAGGCCGGTGTGGTGTGTCTGTCCCTGCTGAGACCTGAAGGTGGATAGCCGGGCAGGAGCCTCACAGGCAGCTGGTGCAAGAATGCTGTGGCAGGGACGGGCCCGGGGAGTTTGGCGGGCCAGCAGGGTGTGAGAGGGGAGAGGCTGTTGGCAGAGAGAACAGAGTTGCGCAGACCCAAGTGGGCTTCGAGAGGATCTGGGCTTCACAAAAAGTACTTGGAAAGTCACCTGAGCAAGCCAGGTATGCGGGACTCGCCACGGCTGCCGGTGGAGGAGATCGACCTGGGACAAAAACGGAAACAGGCAGGGCACTGCCCAAGAGAGAGGCTGATGGGCCTGTGTTATTCTGAAGCCCGCAAGATGGAGGGCGGTACTCAGGAGTTGGGCTGAGAGCAGGCAGGCTGGATGGAGGAGGGGCAGAACTGCGACCTGGGACAGACACGAAGCTGCCTTGCAGGCCGGTGCCTGGGAGCCCAGCCCCTCAAAATTGGGCTAACCCCAGAAACCCTACCTGGTTGAGTGATCACCGAGGACCACAGTGTAGTGTCAGGAGCAGCACCCTTGGGTTTTCTGCGGGACGAAGAGACCACCAATTGCTAAGTCCCACCCATCACCTTATGCCACCCCCAACACCCCCCACCCCCGTTCAGAACCACAGCAGCGGTTTCCTCCCAGAAGCCTCTGCAGGCAGGGCCAGCAGAGGGTGGCAGAGAAGAAAGTAACAGTGTTCTCTCTCAACTGTGCTTATCAGTGATGTCCCAGGGCTGCCTCCCCGTGACTGCTGATTGCTTTTGGGTTGGGGACCAAACCTCGGCCTTGGTTTTCAGAGGTGAAACCAGCAGTGGACCCTGACTTCATCTTGCAATAGCCAAGAGTCAGCAGTGGTTTCCCTTCTGCTCTGTGTTCACCAAGCCAGGACACCCAGGAAGAAGCAGGGAAAGCGAAGGCCCCAGTGATCAGACCCATCCACATCACAGTTGGTTGGTTGATTTTTTTTTTTTAAGCAAAGCAAGAAAGGTGGATTGATGTAAAATATGATTAAAGAAAAAAGTTAACAATGAATTCAAATTGTTAAATACTTTTGGGCATACAAGATTCTACCCAGATGTGTTAGACTAGATTGGGGATCTACAGTCATTGAAAGGTTTCCAAGCTAATGTGAATTAAGTGCTTTCACTATGTCAAATATTAAACTCAAAACTTTGCATACATTTTCCCAGTTAAAATTCAGAACAAACCTAAGGAAGACGTACTGTTCTTCTCCCTTACTTTGCAGATGAGGAAACTGCGGTACAGAGGTTAAGTCATTTAAACAAGATACCTGCTTCACAGGGAGTAGAAAGAACAGCATTCAAACTCAGCCTCTCTCCTCTGGAGAGAGCCCTGCCCTCCTGCTGGGTATGGTGACACAGTGTTCTAGAACTATCCCAGAATTCCATAGTCAAAAGACCTCATACCTCTTAAAGTTGCCTGTATGCTGTTAGGACAGGGAAACTGAGGCACGGAGAAAGTTCATGATTGAGAGCAGCCCACACCTCACTCTTTGGTCTCTTAATTCAGTGTTCATTGTTACCCAGAGTCCCCAGGTGGTTCAGCCTGGATCTGAAGTGTGCGTGCATGTGCACATTTGTGTGAAACACCCACATCCGTGTCCAGCAGC
Source organism: Thryonomys swinderianus (assembly GCA_004025085.1). NCBI lineage: Eukaryota > Metazoa > Chordata > Mammalia > Rodentia > Thryonomyidae > Thryonomys > Thryonomys swinderianus. The sequence goes on from PVIC010010535.1 coordinate 28,509, forward strand.
TGATGCCCTTCAATGTACAAACCTGAGCAGGCAGGCAGAAGATGGGCCTGAGCTGGAAGCATCACATCCCCTCACCTACCCCTGCCAGGTGGCCTGAGCACCCTGCGCTTCAACCTCAGGAGAGAAGAAAGCACAGCTTGGAGGCCCCAAGCAGACCCAAGTAGAGGGTGGCAGGTGACGTGTGCCCCAGGCGGGGACTGGCCCGTGTGCTGGTCGCTGTCGAAGCCCGTGGTGTCTGTCACCTTCCCCCTGAGTCCCAGCCCTGCCTCGCAGCGCAGGGCAGAGGGAGCCTTCGGAGCTCCCAGGGAGCCCGGGCGCGAGGTCCTGCCCTCCCGGTCCCCAGGGATGTGCACCCTCTTTGCTCCATCTGAATAGAGAGGTGACTCGGGATTCTTTCTGCTCCCCCTTGAGTCTGGGTGGAGAAGCAGCAGCGCGTGCGGCCCAGGAATGATGGCGGTGCCCAGCTCGAAGCTGGAGGTTCCCCGAGGTGGCAGGGTTTGTGGTGAACAGGGAGCTCGGCCCCTCAAGAGGAGGCTGCGGCCCAGCACCGGCTATTCTTGAGAGGAGGGAAGGTGGCCCCAGGGCAAGGAGATTTCTCCCTCTTTTTTTTTTTTTCTTTAAAGAAAGAGCTAGAAAGATTTTTAATGGAAATCCAGAGCTGTTATCCCCTTAGGCCCAGCAGGAGTAGCGCTGGGACCTGTAATACTGGTAGGGGCCATGAATAATGTCTGAAATCCTTTTAAAAGAAGTACAAAAAGTAAATTTAGGGGGACAGAGATTTAGCTCAGTGGTTCCGGCGCCTGCCTCGCAAGCACAAGGTCCTGAGTTCAATCCCTGGTAACCACATTCAATGCTGGTGCTGGGCGTGGTGGCTCACACCTGTCATCCCAGCACTCGGAGGCAGAACGGGAGGATTGCTGAGTTCGAGGCTTGTCTGGGCTACATAGTGAGCTCAGGGCCAGCCTGAACTACAAAGTGAGACCCTGTCTCAAAAAAAAAAAAAAGTAAATTTAAGGTAGGAAGAAATGTTTTGATACAGGATGTCATACATTCATTTATATACCAACACAGCCATAAAGCATAATTTTTAATGGTTTTCAAAGGAAAGAGTCTGTGAATGCAGAGATGCCAGGTACCCCCCAGTGTCATGACAGGGCACTAGAAAAACGTGCTGCTTCTCAAAGTATAGGCAAGTCACTGCATTCTTCAGCCTTGAGATTCAGTACCACGTGGGCAGGACCAGCGGCGGCCTTCTGATCGTGACCTCTCATGTAGCCTTCAAAGGCACCGTAATCTCCCCAGAGCCCGGGCTCCTTATCCAGAGGCCTTGCTAGAACATTCCGTGCCAGGTTATCTGTCCCCGGATAAAAGGTGTAGGTGGGAAGGCCATGAGCAGCGGGAGCCCTCGTCGTGTGCCCCTTGTAGTCAGTTCTCTTTGAGCCAAACAGCCCTACTTGAAAAATTTCAAATACTTCAAAGCAGAGAGCGCCCTGGAGTCCTCATCTACCGCTCACACTGCGGAAGGTGCCATCTTCGGTCTGAGTCTCCCTAGGAACAATTTTCTCTCTGTTCATTGGCACGTAAGCGCCAAGCAGTACAAAGCCAGGAGGGAGAGGATAGAGTGACTCAATCGGAACAGTTCGGAGCGAGCTGTTTACAGAGCCACGCACGCAGTGAGGGACGGACTGTGGGTGGGGGCAGAGGTGCAAAGGGCCTGCAGCCCGGGTGCCCTTGGTGCCTTCAGGAGCAAGAAGGAGGTCAGTGCGGCTGGCAGGAGCGAGCGAGGGAGAGGGGTGGGGGCTGCCTCGGAGAGGACGAATTTCCTGATCCCCTCTAGCCTTCTAGGCCAAAGGGAAGACTTTGGCTTTCACATGTGTTAGAAGGAGCCCACTGGCTGCTGAGGGAAGACGGAATGGGAGCAGAAGACCACTTAGGAGTCGACAGCAGAGATCCAGGCAAGAGAGGAGGGTAGGTAGCCTCCTGTCAGGACCCTGAGTTTACTCGCTCCAGTTCTGCCCGCCCCCGTCCCAAACCACCTCCCCCAGGAGGCTCTGCCACCGCAGATCTATTTACCTATAATTTGAAGGAAACAGGAAGCCATCGTCTTGTTAGTTATAGCAGTGCGTCCTATGCTCCCCAGTGGGAGCCACAGGAATCTGTCCCACAGGGCCACAGCATGTACCTGCTCCCAGCAGCACCAGGCCTGGGCCAGGAAGTAGAGAAGAACCACCTGAGCTCTGGAAAAGGCACAAAGTGGGTCGTGTTTTCAAATCTTGAAAGTCCCCACACTGCTAAGTCCCCATGGATAGTGGTAGTGTGACTCAGGCCTTCAGAAGAGCGAAATCGGGCCAGGGACGGAGCCCAGCGATAGAAGCTTGTCTGGCGTATGAGGTCCTGGGTTCCATCCCTAGCAATGAAAAAAAGAGGAAATTAATTCGGCGTTCCTTCTGATACTGATGAGCCAGGAGACTCTCTTCCGTGGCAGGTCAACACTGACCTGCTATTTACAGACTCACTGTCTTGGACATTCAAAAATATGTTACATCTCTGATCTCACACAGGTACTTTTTCTTCAAGTCATTTAAAAGTACTGAGATTAGCTGTCATCTGGAGACCCCCCAAAGCAGTCATGAATGGGGCAGGCAGCTGAGTGTTGTAGGGCAGACTGGTTTCCACCCTGCAGTTGGGGTCCCGTGGGTGGCAGTGGGGTCCCCTGGCCAGCAGTCAGAGAGAGGTGTCAGGATGACCTCACCCCCGGCCCAGGCTGAGGGGAAGGTTTGGTCACGGAAAGAAACCGGGCCTGTTTTTGTCTGCATGTCCCCAGATTTATGTTGGACAAAATAAGTTTGGCTTGGCTGGCGTGGCTTTGTTTGAAATACAGAAAACTGGCCTTTTGATTTTGTGTGGCTACATCTGCCAGGCCGTCCCTGCCATGAGAGCTGGTGTCTGATCAAGGTGGGGCTGCTGGGGATTAGCTCATAGGTTTGCATGTTACAGACCTGGGTTGATAGTGCCTGGTCACGATGCAGTTCTCATAAAGCGGGTCGCTGTTTCCCAAGGGAGACCCGGCGCGTCCTGCTGCTCATGCACAGATGCCCCTGCCACTCAGGGCACTGCGGAGCTAGACTTGTGGGGCAGATTGACCCGGCCCTCCTCCGCTAGCTGATTGGAGCAGGACACGTGTGCGGAACAGATATACACACGGGGCTACCAGCCCGGGCACGGCAGGGAGGCTCCTCCCACATGGGGGGAAGAGGACAAGACCTGGGTTTGAGCCCTTTAAAGATAAGAAGTGCGTGCCTGTCACCCCTGCTACTCAGGAGGCTGAGGTAGGAAAACAGCTAGTTCGGGCAGTTTAGCAAGACCTTGTCCCAAAACAAAAGGGGCAGCTCAGTGGTAGAATGCTGGCCTTGCACCAGTCTTCAGTGGCTAAAGAGAAACAGCCCCATGGCCTCTTCTCTCCTCACCTGCATGTCATTCGGGGTGCCACTTCCCCAGCATTCTTTGCCAGGTTGGCAGCCTGGCCTGCCTCTCCAAAGGTCTGGCGGGCAGGTGAGGGGCCAGCTGTGTCCGTTCTCTAGTCTAGAGACGATGGGGTGCTGAGCAGCTGTCATCAGCTACGCCTTTCTTTCCCCTACGGCTTGAGAGCCAGAGGCAGAGGGTCGATTTTGCCCTGAGTGTCCAGGGTTTGTGTGTGCGAGAAATATTTATTGAGCACCTACTCTGTTCCTGGTGCTGTTCCGGGCACTGTGGTCAGTGCAGCAGAGTGGGTCAGTAGTTTCGGAGTCCCGACAAATCAGATAAAGCATGAATAAGCAATAGTGTATTGGACAGTGAGTACCGAGTTAAAAATAGAAGACAAGGAAGGAGCTATGAAAGATGGAGGGTGGGGGAGTCACATTTTGGACACGGTGGCGGCCACGGGAGGTGTCACCGGGAAAAGAGTCGGTGAGTACAGACAAGGTGAGGGCGGGGCCGGCTGCATGGCGGCAGGGAAGGCACTGCCATGGAAGAACAGCAGGGCACAGGCTGAGCCAGAGGAGAGGCCCTATGCCTGCAGCACGTGGCGTCTGCCAGATGCCAGCCGCGTCTCCCTCCCTCTTCACCGTCCAGTGGCCACGTGGACGGCATTGGCTTTGTTAAATCCGTGTAATTGTTTCTTTAAAAAAAAAAAAAAGTTTGTACTTCTAGTATATGTGCTGCCGAAGCGAGCACAAGTTTCTACTTCTTTAAAGGAGAAAGTAGGAGCCCCAGGCAGAAGGAAATTAAACCAAGCAACGACTCCAAGCTGATGAAGCCAGCTGCATGGTGCTCAGGCCGCACCAGCCTTTTTCTGAGGTCATCAGATGACTGAAGGGACCCTCTCACCACCGCCGCCCCTGGTGTTCAGTGCTGGGGCTGAGTGCCAGGCTAGTGCCCTCTGGGTCTCCAGGACTCCTGGACCTCACTGACGCCTGCCCAAGAGCATAGGGACTTCCGTCCAGCATTGGGGATACACCGAGTTCTGAGACTACCCCCTGGCCGTGCAGCATGACCAGCTACTGGACGCCCCGAGCTCCATTCCCTCTTCTAGAAAATGGACCACCGAGAGAACTGAGGGGTACCTCCTGGGTACCCAGCGATAAACATTCAGCTAAGGATAGCCTGATTGGCATGTGACACCTCCCTTCTCCCCGTCGCAGCTCTCCCACTACTTGGGGTATTAGGACCTTGTGGCACCAGCCCTCTGGAGCCTGGTGAGAGCAGATGAGCAAGGCTGGGGTGAAACTGTAGGGAGCGCTGGGGAGTGTGGCAAACCAGAGAACACACGATCTGTGTGATGCAGAGGCCAGCTTTTAAGAGTCCCCTGTGCAGAACACTAACACCCCAAACTATCTGTGGCCGAGCACCAGCCTGGGTGCTGTATTACATGGAAACCCAGCGGGGTGAGACAGTCTTTTGTCGGTCAGCAAGAGTTTGCTGAGCACCCACTGGGAGCCAGGCAGCGTGCCGGGTGGGGGATGCAGTAGGAAAAGGCCAAGAAGCCTCCTCCAGCCCCTCTGGAAGGAGCCGGCACACTCCCGGGTCCGACCTCCCAGGTCCGGCCACTCTTATGCCGGAAGTGGCTGCAGCGGGGCTGGGCCCGCGTTGGAAGTGAGCTGGAGGGGCTCCTGCGGCTCGGAAGGTCAGCCGGCCGCGGTGGAGGGGACCTTGGACTTGAGTGCCAAGGACGAGCCACCAGCCAAAGCAGGTCTGAGGAAGAGGACGGGACAGATGCAGTGGCAAGCGCAGAGAGCCTGGGGCAGGAACGAGCTTGGGGCCCTCGGGAGACAGGAGGGAGCAGGTGAGCGCGTGAGGGAGCGGGCCTTCCTCTGAGCACAGCAGGAGCTGCTGGGTAGTGAGTGGTAAGCACCGAGGAGATGCGCAGAGATGCGATCTGTTCGCCCCCAGGGGAGCTTCGGTGTCCTTCCCTGGCTGGCAGAGATGGGGTGAGGGAGTCCTGTAACTCTCCCTTCCATTCTTTGCCCTGAGGGACAGACCGAGGTGGGTCTGTGGGCTGTTTTCCATCTCTAGGGAGTTGCTAGGTGACGGTGACCGTTGTTCGTCAGGCAAGCGCCTCGGGCTGGAGGATCGGGCCTGGGTTTCCTATAGTGAGTGTCCTCACAGATCACTGACACCGGGCCGCTCACAAGAGAACTTTGCTCCCACAGTCAACGTGCCAGCAGGGCAGGGTCCTCTGTGCCTCATCCCGCTCTCGGGGCTCCTTGGCCTCCCTCAGGCTCTGCCCCCCTCTTCACAGCCCTCTCCTCCCCAGATCTATAACTTAACCGCATCTACGGAGCCTCTTTCCAAATAAGGTCGCGTTGACGGGTTCCTGGGCCTCTGGGCCACGGAGCTGCGAGGCCGCAGAAGGGGGAGAGGATTTCTGCGCAGCATTTCACTAGATCTCAGCGCTTGCACTTAGTCTTTGCAGGGCACCAGTCACAGCGCCCGTCCGTGCCCCGCTCTTCACGCTGTTGGGCATCTCCCGCGTGTCGCCCAGGCGGCAGTGCCACGCGCAGCATTCAGCAAAGCGCAGGACTGTGCCCTCGGGGCTCCCACAGGCCTTCGTCTCCTTCCTCCCTAAGCGCCTCCCTGCCGCCAGTTTCGCTGGCGAACAAGCACCGGCATGAAGGCAGCAGCTACCGGGGAGTGTGATTAAGGCCTAATCGCCCGTGCTGCCGGGGATGAACACCCAGAGAAGGGGAAGCACGGTGACCCCAAGGCGCTCCGGACAGAGGCGCAGCTGGACAAGGGGTTAGATTTAGGGAAAGAGGGGGCGAGTCCCGCGGGGGGCGTAGGAGGTAGTGTGTATGGTGTGGAGCATTTGGGGTGAGAAGGGCTGGGAGAGGGGCGGCCCCAGCGTCCTGACCCAATCTCAGCGGGTGCAGACAATTCTTGGGAAAGTTCCAAACAGAACAGAGTGTGACCTTCCCTGCACTTCCACGGTGGGTGCTTTCCAAAGCCATCAGTGTATATTAACACCCTGCAAAAGAGACGTGCTGTTTATATTGCAGAAGAGTTTGCGTCTCCGCTCATGTCATTTAGAAACAGGTTTTACCGACAGGAATGTCTAGTGGGACTGGGGACGCTCCTAAACCACCCCATCTAGCCGTCCCGATCAGGGGGCCCGTCTCACCTGCCCCTGTGCTTGCAGGCTCCATGCAGGTGATGAACAAGACGCGGCGCATCATGGAGCAGGGCGGGGCCCACTTCATCAACGCCTTCGTGACCACGCCCATGTGCTGCCCCTCCCGCTCCTCCATCCTCACGGGCAAGTACGTCCACAACCACAACACCTACACCAACAACGAGAACTGCTCCTCACCCTCCTGGCAGGCGCAGCACGAGGGCCGCACCTTCGCCGTGTACCTCAACAGCACAGGCTACAGGACAGGTGAGTGTCCGGGAGGCACCGGCGACCTCGCCGGGTCCCCAAGCTGCTCAGGGTGTGGCCCGTGCGCCGCGCGGGTCCCCGACATGATCCTGGATTGTACACAGAACCGCTTTCCTTTCAGAGCTGTGTCTTTCTCTTTCTCCTTTTTTGAGGGTGCTGGGAACTGAACCTGGAGCCTCACACGTTAAGCAAGTGCAATACCACTGAGCCAGGCCTGCAGCCCTTGTTATTTCTATGTGTAGAGATCAGAAGAATACAGATTTGCCTGCAGTAGTGATACAAAATGCCTTCATAAAGAGGCGTCTATTTAAATAAAGATGAGGTTACAGGGAGGGTACAAAGTAACCAGGCGTGAGTTTGTGTTTTCTGCTAACTTACTGAGTCTAGGGCGCTATTTTATTGACTCTGGGGACCCGGCCACCCTATGTGTGGCGGCTAGGTTGGCACAGAAGCTGCCATAGCAATAGACCTGTCCATGCCAACCTCAGTGCAGCGCCACCAGGTCCCTGCCTGTCACCCTCAGGGGTCAGGGGTTGGTTCCCAAGGTGCCTCTGCCAGGCTGGCTGCTGAGAGTCGCGCTTACAGCAGTCTTACTCCAGAACCATTGCAAAATCCTGCAACTCAATTAATTCAAATTGCTTTAATTAAAAAAAAATACTCCCCACCTTGGACAGAGCTGAGGCAGCTGTGAAACTGGACATTGAGGCTCAAATGTTGCAACCTGAGTCGTTATATCCAGGTGACATGTTGCTGGGGTGGGAAGGACAGACGCCTCCTTAGCTGAGCCCACTCGGGCCGGGCTGCTGTAATCGCCTCTGAAGTGGGCCTCACTCCCTGCACAAGTGTCCGTAGTCTGACCTCCATGCGCTGCCCTCTGGGTGCCCGTATGCAGCCAGGTGTGTCAGCTCCCCTTGGGCCAGCCCCGCAGATGGCGGGAGGGCCTGGGCATCCCTGGTGGACGCAGGGCACTTAAGGACACAGCAGACTCGAGCCCCTCCTGAAGGGGGCGTGTGCCGCTCAGGTCCAGGACGACAGCCCTCTGCTTGGAGGGGCTGACCTTCACATTGTGTTTCCATTTAAAATTGCAGCTGAAATATCCTCCTTTTAATTTTTTAAAACTGTTGGCAAAGTCACGTTTTTAGAAATTCATGCTGTGGGCCAAAGAAAATATGCCAGGGGATGGAGGGACTCACACATTCACTTTACTGCCTCTGGCTGAAAGGTGAACCCGAAACCTTCCGCTCTGGCTACCATAGGAGCAGGAAGGGGGGGCCTAACTTGTGTGCCCGCCCATACCAGCCCCTCATTGGATGGCCAGGGCAGCCACACCCACAGAGGGAGGAACCTGAGTGAAGACCAGGACACGGGGATTGGAAGGGCCTGCACATGTGCGGTCGGGTGTGAGCAAACTTGTAAGACTTCTGCCCTGTGGGGGGCCTTGCGTGGGAGCCTCGCGTTTCACACCATACAGGTGAGGCCAAAAGAGGAGGGCCTCAAGAATAAAATTGGTTCCCCAGACTCTCTCCTTGAATTGGCACAAATCACCAAAAACTCCCCAGCGAACTGCTTTGGCTCAGCTGTCCTTAATTTAACCCTCTGAGGAGACTGTAGAGTATCAAACGTAAATAGCCATCCACACCGAATGTTCGCATTTTCTGTCAAATTGCCTTTGAAAATGTTATTCCACTGTATTTAGAAACTCTGTGTAAGAGGCGTTGTAGAATTTTTAGAATTCAGGACTCTGAAACCATCCATTTACCCTGATAAACTGATATGCTTCTACATTATTAAGTAAGGAGCATTTTGAACCTTTCCTGTTTTCCTTCTTCACTCTGGCAGCTAGGAAGCTCTGCTCTGAGTTTCATACTACGTCACTGTTTCAGTGAAAACATTTTAACTGTGTGAGATCACTGTCTGTTGACTGAAGATGAAAAGAAAAATTATTATGAACTTAGAATCCCATTTAGATTGATCTGTATGGCACATATTAGGTAATTTAGTGAATTTTTAATCCCCAAAGGACAGGAAGCCATATGTTTCTGCCATCTTAAGCCATATGACAACCTGTATCCGTGATGGGAAACTTTCAGAGCTTTCAGTGATGACAGACAGACCGCTCTAGTGCGGACGCCATAAGTTCTGAATCCATTTGGGCCTCAGTTGAAGTTGATTGTGTTGGATTTAAGGTTGGCTGTGTGAGACCCAGGATAGTTGTTCTTTGTTCTTCTTGATTAAAATCCCATGCTGCCTCGGGGCCCTGCCTCTTGAACGGGTCCAAGACTCAGATTCTCTTTCTCTGTACATCCCATTGGTAAGAAATGAGTCACATGGCCACCTGTGGCTGCAAAGAAGCCTGGACATGTGGTCATTTTCCCAGCCGACGTGATTTCACTTTGAGAACAGAAGAAAATGGATGCTGAGGGAAAATTAAAGCCTCAGCCACAGTAACTGATTGCGGCCATCTGTCCTCTTGGACGCTTTGTACGCGGGTGGTTTGGTTGCCTGAACTGAGGGAGACGGTACCACAAAGATGCACTCAGGCCGGCCCCTGTTTCAACAATAGTGCTTTGCAGAACGTATCAGTTAGGTATTTTAACTTGAAAAGTAGAACTATATATAACATTTTGGAAATAGCTCTATGTGAGGTCACACCACATTTAACACGGGTTGGGCTCTAATTGTGACTGAGGAGTTGTGGAAGGAAATGAACTGGCGGTGTGTCAGCTGGGAGGTATGTGATTTGTCCAACAAATTCAAGCGATAGCACCCTGGGAACAGTGGGTTACCCCTGCTTTCACCTGCCACTGTCGCTGCAGACCCGTGGCATCCCTGCCAAACTACGTGATGAGTCGGTCGGTCCTCCCCAGCCCGCTCCTCCTCCCCGACATCTGAACCTCCCCTGCGAGGAGCTCGTCACCTCATCATCCCTTTCCATAGCCTGTGTTCACTTATCTCTGACACCGGATTATTATTTGCCTGCGGATTTGCATGTGTTGCGAGGTGTCCTCCAGCATCCCTTTAATTAATTTCACAAAACCCTGCATCTTTTAGAAGATGAGCAGTTTCATTTTTGCAATAGTTTTGCTTTGCGCTGCCCGTGTTTGCAGGAGAGATTGACAAAGGATGAAGGCACAGATGCCGAATTGAAGCAGGATTAATAGCAATTTGTTAATGGATATTTCTGAGCCCGGCTTCCTGTCACTTCGAGGACTTACGTCGCAGATAGAAACACCCTTGAGAGGATAAATGCTATCCTCGGGTTTTTCCAAATGGACTTAGCCGCCCTCGGCACATTTCAGCAGCAGGTGAACCCACAGAGTCGTGGAGGGCTGGCAAGGAGACCGCGCCCTGCTCTCCGCACGGGTCCAACTGAGTTTGAACCTGGGCTCGGCTCCTTCCTGGCTGTGAGGGCTCGGTTGGCTTATTTACCTTCTCCATCTTGGTCACCTCTGTTACGGATAAACTTCCAAAGGGTTTTGCAAAGATCCCATGCGTCACGGCAGCGACTGGTGGGATGGTGACACCGACCAGGCCGCCTGTGCCAGGGTTCAGGGGACAACAGAGCAAGTTGCACGCATGGGCACTGTGTGGTGGCAAACCCAACAACGAGTGTCTCCTCTTACCCACGCGCTCCCATCCCGTCCCACCAGGCGTGGGTGCGGCTCACACACAGCGGGAGCGCAGGCCGGCCCTCCACTTGGCAGAACACTTCGCTCCTTGCTGCCGAAGCCAGAAGTGCGCGGCTCTTCCGCGCAGCACAGGCTCTGCACCCGCGGTTCTAAGGAGGACGGGCAGGTTCTGATGGCGCAAGGGGGCGGGACGCTTCTGGCTGTGCCTGCTGCCCTGGGAATGTGCGGTGCTGGTAGCCAGAAACCCCAGCTGCAGCTGGGTTTGACAAACCACGGAAGCTTTCGATCCCTAAGAATCGGAGGTGCAGGCAAGCCTTAGGGAGAGTCACACCCGCTGATTTTAAACTGGAGCTCTCAGACGCGAACGCCCTTGCGAAGATAAATGTCCAGGGGTAGCGCAAGCTCCCAAGATGGTGGCTGGCACTTCCGGCTTGCACACCGGCGCGTTCACAGCCAGCAAGGGCAAGAGCATCCGTCCCCAGAATGTCAAGTCGCTCTCAGTCACTCCACTCCAGCTGCGGCGGCTCCGGCCTGTCCCGTACCCACCGGACCTGCCTGTCACACTGGAACCGGCCTGCGAGAGCTGCACGCCCGCTCACACCCCTGTCCTCAGGTCTGTGTGGCAGTGCCCGCCTCAGGAGGCCTGGATTGGCTACCCTGGTGGCCCCTTCCCCTCCTCGCTCGCCCTCTCGTCCCACAGAGCACCTGACGCTGCCTGGCACGCGCTTGTGTTTACTGTCCGCTGCCCTTGCTGGGTCCTGCCCCCACCGTGGCGCCCGCTCCCTCCACGCCTCCTGCCCGCCTCCCCGTGACTGAGCTGCCAGCTCCGGGACGGAGGGCCTGCGCCTCTGTCTCCTCCCGCGCCCCTGAGCCCAGGACAGTGCCTGCCCGAACCAGGGGCTCAGTGAGTCTTTGTGGGGAGAAGGAGGACCGCACACCTCCTCCAGCCGTGGCCCGCTGTCCTCTGCCCTCCTTTCTCCTCCGGCCCCCCACCACCGCAGCCTCCCCCTTTTCTTCTCAGCCCTTCTGCGCACACAGAGAAGAGAGGGCTGAGTATTCCCGTCCGGGCCGGTGCAGCTGGCCCTCCCTCCACAAAGGCAGCCTTCTCTTCACTTGGCCTCCTCCTGCTCACGCTTCCTCTGCTCTTGAGTCCTCACACGTGCACACGCACGCTTGCACACACAGCCCCTTTCTTCCTTGCTTGGCCCAGCTGCCCCTCGTCCGCCCTGCCCTTGGCCCGTGGGTGTGACAGCACGATGTCCCCTTCTTCCCCTAGCGCGTGCTCCTCCCGCGGCAGGGACCCAGCCCCCCCCCCCCGGAGGTCTAGTCTGCAGCCCCTCACAAGATCCGGGCCCGCCCAGGCATCCACGGGAAGCCCCCTCAGCCACTTCAATGTTTCCTATACGTGACTTGCAGCTGAATTTCATGAAATTAGGGGTCACTTTCTTCCTCAAAGACTGTGTTTCCGAGCAAGGGAGACACTCCTGCAGGAGTCCAGAAATGAGGCTCTGCCTTGAGCTCTCTCGTGCCCTTAAGGCACAGACTCCACCCAGTCTGAGCCTCCGTTTGCCCCTCTGTATGGCAGAGTCGGGATGTGCATGGAATTACCCAGTGCCCACACCCAGGAGGGGAGGAAATGCGACCTCTGGCCTGATGTCGGAGACCACCATCCCGCTAAGGTCACTTCACGGGCACTTGGGTGTCTTTGGTCTGAATTAAGTGTGGATGTCGGGGACACGGCTGTGTCCTTTCACGGGGCACCTCCAGTGAGGCCGCAGAGCCTTGGTGTTGCACGAGGGCTGTGTCCCTGAAGCCAGCAGAGCTTGGCCACCCCGCCGTCGGGCCGTGTCTTAAGTGTGAGCAGCGTGGCTGTCCCACCGGTCAGCCGCATGATTCCCTCTCAGCCCTCTCCTCCCTTTGGGACTCTGAATCCACCTCAGGTCAAAACAAAAAAGAAGGACAGGCCAGCTGTAGTGGGGACCCACAAGCCCTACGTGCTGAGCCGTAAGAAGGCGCTGCCTAGGACTCCCAGAATGTTCTAGAAGGAGTTAAGCCAAAATCTATGGGGAGCCATTTAAATTAATTAAAATAAAATCATACTAAAATTTCGGCTTCTAGGAAACACAAGACATGTTTCAGACGTTCAGCAGACACACGGGCTCCACCGTGGGTGGTGCAGATACAGGGCACGTCCACCGTGCCAGAGAGGTCCGTGGCGGAGCCCGAGGACGGAGGACGCAGCCATGTGAACCGTGGGGTATAAATGACAGCAGTGGGGAAACGCGCGCTAATGCGGAGGACTCCCCAAGCTTGCACACCCGCCTGAGGGCTCCACCCCCTGCAGCCCCCCAGTCTCTCCTGCGTAACACTGGGCTCTCAGGGCTTCTCCAGCCTTATCCAGACCTGCCCCGCCCCAGCACCGTGCAGCAAGCCTCCCAGGGGCTCAGGAGAAGGTGCGCGGGGTTTCCGCTGAGGCGGGAGACAGTGTCCCCGGTGTCTGCCCTCGCCGCATGGAGGAGCCGCTCACTGTCGACCCTTCAGCCCGGGGATGCTGAGCTCGGACGCAAGCAGGGACCTGGGAACAGGGACAAGCTGGATAGGTAGGTTCTAACTTTCACATGTGGACGATTAACTCCGTTTTTAGAAAGAAATGACTAAACCACCAGAGAGGCCCCCTCAGGGTGAGGTAGGCCACTAGTCACTGGGTTGAAAGCTTTGTTCTAACCGGCGGCTCTCAAGGGAGCACAGTGCCCCCTACAGGTTGCAATCTATGAAAGCACTGCTGGTGGTGATACAGGCTTGGGGGGTGGCTGGCTTCCCGGAGACAGACGGGGCCTCTCTCGAGGCCCACGCTGCCCAGAGAGCCACCATGCGGCCCCCAAGATGCCTGTGTCCCGCGTGGCTTCTGGATTTCACAGCAGATCCTTCACGGAGGGGGGTTGTTCTATGTGTACTGACACCCGAGCCTCGAACCTAAGCCTGTTTTGTATATAAATACTGACCGCTTCTTAATACACCCTGAATTTCCCAGGGATGTATATGGCAAGGAAACAGGAGGGTTTTTATAACTGAATCCGAAACTTTCCCAAGCGTTGTTCCTTATTTTTGACAATCCCGTCCCTGACGCAGTGACACCCGAAGGATTTGAATTGCAAATGCTGCACGCCCACAGCCACATTTGTAACTGCCACCCTGGCTGGGAGCCTGTGTCTAGGTGCTGCCGTCTGCCTGCTCCGTCGTGTGTCCTTGATGGATGCGCTCGAGAAATTTCATATTGAAATTTTCCTTCACTATAAATTGCTTTCCTCTTCTTTTTCTTGTAGATTGTAGTTAGAGAGTTATATTGATTTTTTTTAATGATGTGTATAGGTAGCTTTTGTTACCTATAAATTTCCCTTCGGGAAAATTAGGGAGCCTTATAAAATGTCACAGAAGCGGGACCTCAGTCTCACGGCGTTGAAAGCGGCTCTTTGAAGGATCGGGTTGGTGGCAGAGTCCTCCGAGCGGTGATTAAATATCCACTCCCCCGGCCCGTTCCGAGGGTCTCACGTGGGTCTCCTCTCCCTCCTCCGTCCCTGCCTTCTGGACAGAGCTGCACTTAGAAGGGGGTGAAAAAAGATTTCAAGAACCATCTTATCCCAGAGGTGACCCGGAGGTGCGTGACCTGTCACTGACTGAGTGTCCCTGCCTTCCCCCGAGGCCGTGGCTGAGGCCGGTTCCCATTAGCAGCTGGGCAGCTGCCCTTTGTGCCACCTTCCCTGACGCCCCCTGGCTTTGCTGCATCTTGTCCTGGGGCCTCCAATCCGCTGCACCCAGCCTTGCTCCACAGCGACTGACCCACCGAGGCCAGGCAAGTGGGCGGCAGGAGCTCAGAGAGGGGCATGATGAGGGGCACCCTCAGTCCTGGCTCTGGTTGTCTGCCCATCTCTGCTGCTCCCCAGCCACTAGCTGTTCTTCCTCGCCATGGAGCAGCCAGATGTTGCTTTGGAAAATGGAAGATAACCACGTCACTCCTTGCTCACGGCCCTCCTGTGGCTGCCACTGCTTTTCAAAGAAAGCCACAGCTACTTGCCTGCCCCACCCCCGTCTGTAGCTCCTACCTCTCTCTCCCTTTCTGACAGCATTCAGCCTGCCTGGCCTGGACACTGTTCCTCTAGCACTGTGAGGCCCTTCTGGCCCCAGGACCTTTGCATTTGCTGCCATCTAACTCACTGTGCCTTGTCACTGTTTACCTTCCCCGGAGAACTTCTCCGATCCGGCCCTCCTCTTCTCTGGCCACGCTGTGTCCATCACCATTTCCTCCCCACTCCCTCTCATCCTCTCGCGACAGCCTGCTTTGCCCCCTTAGCAATGATCACCCTCTTGAAGGATCGTAGGTGTCTGTGTAGCTAATTCTTAACCCTTATGTGACACCAGCCTCCCCCAACCTGAAGGC
>PVIC010010536.1:0-30488 GCA_004025085.1 Thryonomys swinderianus
TACAAAGCAGTTGTAATCAAAAGAGTATGATATTGAAACAAAGTAGTGTGAAGATAGCAGATATTATATTTAATCAAGATCTGTCTGTAAATGTTCCCAAAGAAATATTTAATATTCAGACATATTGCTCTCGAAAACATAGTTAACCCAATTACTACTTTTACCCTGTATGTGTGGAATCATATGAAACAAGATGGCAGAATTTGGGGGAGACTAAGGTGGAGACAAGTAAATCTGAGAAACACCCCAATTATGTCCAAACAAATGCTTCAGACATTCGATTGTACTGAAGCTTGTTCTTCATTGTTGACTTCTCCAGCAGCAATTCTCCAACACTCTTGTTTCTGTGTTGTTTGTATGGGTTCAACAAATGAATCCAGGGGCTGGTGATTTAGCTCAGTGGTTCCTGTGCCTGCCTAGCAAGCTCAAGGTCCTGAGTTTGATCCCTGGTAACCACATACCACAATGTGAGGCATAGTGACTCACACCCACCAGCAATCAGTACCACATACCACATTGCTGGGTGTGGTGGCTCATGCTTGTAACCCCAGCATTCAGGAAGCAGAGGCAGGAGGATTGCTGAGTTTGAGGCTTGCTTGGGCTCCATAGTGAGGTCAGAGCCAGCCTGAACTACAAAGAGAGACCCAGTCTCAGAAAAAACAAACAAACAAACAAAGAAAATAAATGAATCCACATCAAAACCAGTGAAGCTCATCTCAGCCCATATGCTCCATTTCAAAGGCGCAGCGGAGATATGAGTGGCCAGTCTTTCTTATCCAGTGCAATGGGAAAGGTCTGCAGAAGGCCTATTCTCAGCTAACAGACATGGGAATCGTGGCACGGTCCCCCTTACACTGAACTTGACAGTTTTGATGAGTAAATTCCCTTTATTATTTATGCAAGGATAAGTAGAATTGTTATCTTTTGATATGAAAAAATTCTAGTGATTCATTAAAAATTGTCTGCCTTATAAACAAATTATTCTCATAGTGATAAATGCTCCTTTTTAAGGCTACCTATGTGTGCTCAGTGAGTTACCCACAGTGTGAATGTTACTTTACTTTGGTCCACAAATTGACTACTTTTTCATGGCCAAGAACATTTATAAAAGTATAACATAATGTAGTTTTATTTAATTTTTCTTCTAAAGCCATACACCAAAAGACCTTTAGAAGATTATAATAAATTTCTTATTTCTTAGTTTGTCTAAGAAAACAAGATAACACTGTAGGGCAAATTGAACATCGTAAGTCCTTTTAAACATTAGAAACCGAGAAAGTTTACAAAGTTGATAACCATTCTTTACAACCCACTCACGGGAAGGTTAGGGATGGCTTTGCGGAATCAGCATCGTATCAGGAGCTGACAGTTGGTATGGAGGAGACAGCTCATTAGCAAACTAAACTACAAACACACCACAGAGAACTACAGATCTCCATGGGTGACACGGAGCGGAAAGCTGTCAGTGAATACTGCTACTTCTTCAGCACAACTGCCTTTTAAAAGAAAGTTAATAGAAAAAAATAGAAAACCAGATCAATAAAATCAGCATGACCTTCAAGATGGCAGGAGGCAGAGAATGTGATCTGGCCAAGTTAATGGTTTCTGGAACAGTGAGACACTTGACTTATTATGAGTTATTTTCTATAGAGAAATAGATATGTGGACGTTAGATACACACTTTTGGAATCATAATAATTTTAAAATAGACAAATATATTTTTATTTGACAAGAAATGACAAGGAAAATTATTAAGGTCATTAGAATTCTGAAAAGACAAAAAGCATCTGTGGCAATTTGGTACAAGTATTATTTTTTTTAAAAAAGTTGTAATGAGAGAAAAGGAATAGGTATTGTTTTTATATGGTTTAAAGTAGAAAATAAAGATGTGAGATTATTTGTACTAAACCATAGATTTATTTGTCAAGTTCAGAGAGAAATGTCAAATAACAGAAGTATTTATGATTTACTTTTGAAATACCTATACAAACCAACATATATGTAGAGGTTATGTCTCTATAAAATATAAAAAATGTCTGGTTTTCTATTTTTTCCATTAACTTTCCATCTTCTTCAAAGATATAAAATTGAAGCACAAGTGAAAATTAGTTATTAAAGGATAAAACTATATAGAATGAGAAGATATACATGTAGATATATAAACATTTACTAAGACAAATATATAAATTTTAATATTTGTGTGACAAAATTGACCCTTATAGATATACTGACAGGCAAAAAGAATACAGTATGACTATATACATATAAACAAAATATGTATGTATGTTTATATGGTAATCCACATTATAATCCACAATATTTAAATTGTTATACTGTAAATTGATATGTCAAAATAAAAAATAGAACATAAATTAGCAAGGAAGAATAAAAGTTTTTCAATAGAAACATGAATAACTGAGTTCAGAAAATGTTACATTTATCAATGTGCTGCATAAAAATTGACATAAATTTGAGAAAGAAAAATATGTGATAGTTTAAAAAGGAAATAAATTATATATATATATATATATATATATATATATATATATATATATATATATAGGGTCAGGAGCTGTAGGTTGGGTTGGAGAATGGAAAAAAAAATGAGTATTAAGGTATGTAATGTACTGGTACATATCCGCAATGTTGAGTGTAATTATAATGTATATATAAAAGGTACCAATAAAATCAATTAAAATACTAAAAAGTATAGGAAATTGAAAGTAGCACAACTGGGCATATATTAATACTATGCTAGAAAAGTTCTGTGAGTCTTGAAAAGCAAATGAGGCTTAAGAAGAGTGTTGCATTCAGTATAAAATAAAATGAAAGAATAACTTTAGAATAATCTAAATATATGGTTTTGTGTAACATATATATTTTTAAAGTATGTCTGTGAGTAAAATATAATATGGTTGTGGGAAAACAGGCCTCACATAAGAGGCACAAGACATTTAAAATGCATGTAAGATTATAAACTTCAAGATCCCATAAAGCGTGACCACCTAAAATTGTAGTTAATCCTATCCTTTCCTGACTCACTTCCTCTATGATAATAGAAAGATTACAAACAAATGAGATAAATATTTCTGAATGCTAAGATATTTCACACATGATTACACACAAAAACCATATTTTTCAGAAACAATCTGTCACTGTAGCAGCAAAGGAAAAGCTAAACTGCATTATTAAAAAGAAAATATTTCTTAAAATTACTGGAGGAAAGAAACAATAAACTAGCCTTTCCCAAAAGGAAATTCCCACTATCAAATACCATGTTTTTAGCATCTGCACAACCTAATTATTTTCATGTAGTTGCTCAGGAAAAGATGTCACCTTTTGTAAAATGAATCACTTTAAAAATGAGTCTTATAAATTTAGAACGAGAAAATAACACAATACTACCTCTCATTGTAAATAAAAGCATATTGAGGATCCTGATGAGTAAAAACAAAGATGCAATCAGTTTGTGTTAGCTAAATCTTGGAAACAGCTCAAATGCCCATCAAGAGGAGACTGGATAAGGATGAAGTTTTTGTTGATGTTCTTCTGCTTTTTTTTAATTAATAAAACGAGTATTGATCTAATACAAAGAATGATAAATTTGAGTTATGTATACCTAAATGGATGTACCTCGAGGACATACTCATTAGTGAAACAAATAGGACACAGATGTCAAAATATCATCTTTTCTTCAGTAGGAAAAAAAAACTAAGGTGTAAATGAATGGAAATATGTATGACAGTAAAATGAAATAGGAAGAAAACAGGAAAGAAGAGGGAAAGGGTGGATGGGGAAAGTAACGAAGGCCATCTACAGTGAGCATATTTCTGTCAGTAGTACAAAATCTCCTGTGTGGCGTGTCAGGAAGTGTCCACGGAAGAGAGAGGTTCACCAACATATAACACAACAGCCACGTACTTATGAGGACGCGCAAAGTGAGTCACTGATGTTTCATACACCCAGCTCACAGTTTCAAGCCAGCGATTTATCTACTTTTTTTTTCTCTCTCAGCAATCGTCACACCTATTTATTTATTTATTTATTTGTTTATTTATTTATTTTTTGCTTTTTGAGACAGGGTCTCGCTTTGTAGTTCAGGCTGGCCCTGAGCTCACTATGGTGCCCAGGCAAGCCACCATGAACTCAGCAATCCTCCTGTCTCTGCCTCCCGAGTGCTGGGATGACAGGCATGAGCCACCACGTCCGGCATTGTGGTATGCGGCACTGATTGTTGGTGGGCATGTCTCCACGCCCAGCATTATATGTGGTTACCGGGGATCAAACTCAGGACCTTGTCCTTATGTGAGAGGCAGGCACCAGAACCACTAAACTAACCCTCCGGCCCCGTCACAGCTATTTAAAATACATAAACAATGTAAAACAGATGGGGTTTACACTGGAGAAATTTTAAAGCTTGCTTCTTTGGTTCAGATCTTAAATGCTTGACTAACAACAGTAAATATTTTAGGATGTTATTTAAATAATATTATAAAAAGTACAGTAAAATTGAATTTCAGACTCTTATTCACCCCTGAATAAAAATGATAAAAGACCACTGAGAAGAGGGAAGTTGAAGTGATAGGGAAAAATCAATAAATTTAAGTAAACTTTTCTCAGTAGACTGCAGTGTATTTTTTATGTCTTACTAAACTGTATTTAAATTCTTTTTATTGACAAAAATATGTTATATTAGACATAAAATCTTAAGTGTTCTCAGATAATATTATTAAAATGAATTAGGTTTCCAGTGCTTTTACTCTTATTTAGTTACTGTCATTTCAGTAATTCTTGAAATAGCTAAATAAAGTTTACACTGTAACTGAAATTGTTCCATGTAGCTATTGCTGTTTCTCCTACTTGAAAAAAGAAATCTCCTTTGGGGCTTGAAGATTACTTACTTTTCAAACTTTCACAATTTTCTTGTAACATTTCTCTCAGCTACACATATTGGTACACATATATATTTTTTAACATTCTGGTACAGTTAGTGTAAACCAAATTCTCAGTTCTGATACTCTGTTACAATCTGTGACAGTGAATAAATATATATGTATATTATATATTGCTATATAATAACTTCTTTCTAAATACTAAACATCTTTCTAAATACATATTTCAGCTTCCAAACTACATTGACGTATAACACTGAAGCACATGTATTTGGAAAAATGGTATAAAAGCATATTTTCAAATGGGATTTTAGCTCAAAATACCCATGGGTTAATTTCTTCCCATAGATACACATTATTTGACTCTGTTGTCAGCCAGCAGAGGCAGCATGAAGGGGTCGCCATGCTCATCGCGAATACCTCGTGAGAACTCAGGTCACATAAGCTCTCTTTTCGCCCTCGTGCGCCTGCGCACTGGCTCTGGGCAACAATCCCGGGTCCTGCAGGCCTCGTCGGCTTCAGACCTGTTCCCTGTGGAATTCGCATCATTTTGTCTGACATATTTCACCATCACTCTCTTGGCAATATTCTGGGAACCATGAGAACAAAGAAAGTAGAACAAGGAGAAAAGTGTGTAAATCTGATAAAAGGGGTGTTTGGAAGTCACATTCTTTCAGTTAAATACAGGTAAAACAATTTCCCCTGAATTTAAAGATTGTAACTTGTAAGAAATAGCCATGAAGTGAATGTCTGTGGCTTTAACAAGTGTAAGAAGAAAATAATGCAAAGTAGTACAGATAAAAGTGATTATAAATGGCATGAAGAATTTGCAAATATATGTGTGTGTATTAAAATCACTATTCTTTTACCAGAATGAACACTGAGACTTCATTTTTTATGTAAAGATGTTTGAAAAAAGCGTAAGTCTAATAGGTATCATAATAACAACAAAGCAGGCTTACTTCCAAAGCATGCACTCTCTTAACAATTTTATTGTCCTCCCTCCGTCAGTAGAAGGCAGACTTGCTATTTTCCAAGATCTTCTGGACACTACAACTTATAGATCTCATAGCATTTAAATCATGCTCTTGAGATTTAACTTCCACTTTTCCATTTCTGCTACACCCTTCTTCTGTTGGACTCCAGAGATTATGCTCTCTCAGCCCAGGTATTGACAAATGTGTCCTCTGCCTCTATTCTCTTTCTCCTTTTTTTTCCCTCTTCATTTCTTCCAATTTTAGTATATGTGCTGCCGAAGCGAGCACCCCTCTTCATTTCTTGATCTTTTATTAGTTCCAACATTAACTGTTTAAAATGTTTCTTTATTCTAAAGAAGTGTATGACACCCAAATTCCAGGGGCATATGTCATGAAGTATTTTTCCATTTTCATTTCTGGAAAAAAAAAACTTTCATCCTGTTGTATGTACTAGGTAAGCAATGTAAACTAAAATATATTTACTGCTAAGTTGGAAACATATAGAATCATAAAGTACATTTCAGATTTAACTGCTCCAAAATTATGATTTAAAGACTTTTCCACTTTTCTGTCTTGCTATTTATGCCAAACTAGAAAAGTGTACATATTTTAGCAAGTTATTTAAAACACGACTTGTCTGTCATTGACTTATTATACATTTGTTTCATTTAAATTGCTATCTCTGTAAGTTGTAGTAATTATAGATATTTTGGCTGGAGACATTTTAATTGAAATATCTAATCCTATGAATGTTAGAAACACTATTCTCGATATTTGCTTTCAAAGTCATATGTTGTTACAGAATGCTGGGCCTTAACAATTTTAGACTGTTGACCTAGATATAACATGTACAGTAAATTCCATTATTATTGAAAGGTAAATCAAAGCATCAGCTCTATAAAGTGAGAAGTCATGATGAACACCAGAAGCCTAAGCTGATCATTGATTAGATGATTGCAGATTCTGAAATACAAGAATGGCCCTGGGTAATTTTTGACATAATTATGTGGCTTTGTGGCACCTTTAATATAACTGTAATTTTAAGATAAATTTAAAGTAAATAGTTAAAATGAATTATTCTACTGATACATATTTTAAAAGAAAAAGGTAGAATGTTTCCACTTTACAAGTTTGGTACCATTGCTTTTAATCAATTTTAGTGTTATTACTTCTCAATGTATTTCACTGACAACTATTTCTAGAACCACATATGTTAACATTTTCTTTTCCTATTTCTTTCCCTTGAACTAACATGTGTAAAAATGACTTGCATAGAAAACTAGTAATTTTATATCTCAGAACATATTTGACATCATTTTCTATTGAATTTGAATCCAAATAAAACTCATAAACGTGTACTTGCTTCAATCTTCTACTCTAGAGATTTATTTTACACATAGATAATTTATGTATAAACAGTAAAATTTTTCATTTTAAATTTTACCCATTCTACTTTGGTATCTTAATGTTTTAAGAAACTTAAACATTGACTTGGGATAGTAAATTATTGGATGCTTGTTTGACTTAATTCAGAATTTGTTGAAATTTCTGGGACAATTCTAATACACATCCAAACTGGAAAACCACATGTAGAAAAGAAAAGAAAAGAAAAGAAAAGAAAAGAAAAGAAAAGAAAAGAAAAGAAAAGAAAAGAAAAGAAAAGAAAAGAAAAGAAAAGAAAAGAAAAAAGAAAAGAAAAGAGAAAAGAGAAAAGAAAAATAACCCTGAAGCTTAGTTCTTGAGAATTCTGTACTTTTTTTTGCAAATAAACATTATTTGAATTTTCTGATACTCAGTTTCAAATTGTGCAATTCATATTAAAAAATCTCAGTCTAGATTTATACCCACTCCATTCTTATAAAACAGGGTAAAACTGAGAGAATTTAACCTCCCTAACAAGGAAACTAGAAGGATTTTCTCAGGTTATAAAACATTTCTTTCCAGTAAAAGGGCTTGCATATAAAAATATTTCTCACAAGTCATCCTTTATAAGCTCTTATGGTACTTTTGAACTAAAATAGAGTTTGAAAACAATGAACATATACAGGGATTTTTTAAAATAACATTGTCAATTTATTTATATTGAGTTCAGTAAATCTTGACTATGGGCTAAATCAATCTTGCCAGCTACTTTTTATAAATGTTCTAATAAATATGCTGCCAAAGAAACCAATATAAATGAAGTATTAGTAGGTCACACACAGGCACACTCACACACACACACATACACTCACCTTTTACCTACTATGTATCACTGCTTTAATATAATAACAAAATTCAATAGCTACATCAAGACTGTATGCTGGCCAATCTTAAAACAGTAGTCGTCTTTCTCCTACCAGTTTGTCTCCTGTGTATTAAGTGGAACACACACACACACATACACACACTCAGATGTGACAGATTACATCCCTAACACAGCACAGACAGTGAAAGAGACTGTGTGCGATTAAGTGATCAGAACGTGAATGGGGAAATGACCTGCACAAAGCAATCTAATGCCTTGAGAAGGTTCTGCCACGTTGGTTTTCTAGACCTAAGTGGAACTTAGGAAATGACTTCATGGACTTAAGACAATAAAGTACACAGATGGAAGTGTTTCTTTCTACACAGACAATGGGCTGGAACCAATCATAATAGAAAGTGTAACAACCTAGAAGGTGTACAAGATTTACCGCAGCAAGCCTGACATTACTGCTAGTTTAGCTGATCATCAGCCTCTCCAAGCTTTTATTTTGGGTGTATTAAATAATCAATCACTTTATTTTTGCTTAGACCATAACTTTTAACCATAAGATTCATGTTCAGCATGTTTTCACCTGGAAGTATGAAGTTTCAGGACATTTTTTGGCATTGAGGACAGAACTGGTCCCCATTGAGAAATCTTGGCATTGAGTCTTTAATGCACTTCCTGCACAAAACACCTCAGTGTTTCTGAAATTTCATTGCTTGAGCATTTTCGATGTGCAGTAACTCATAGGAAGGATAGGCCAAGGAATAGTGCTATGTTAATTAATTTGAAATCTATGTTTCCCTTATTATTGGCAGTGTATCTGTATTGTAATCAAGTATATAAACATATCTACTAAGAACATAAATATGGTTCTGTCTACGAGATCCTTATAACAATGATCTAAAGTAGGAGTGGTTCTTGGGGTCTCTGAGACAGAAAATATTGTAACATTACATGAAAATTACAGTGCATGCAGCACTACAGCAACAGTGTAGATAAAAAATTACAAAAAAATATTCATATATATGATTGAATAATATGCATGTGCCGGGTTTATTACTAAAAATATTACTTTAATGAACAACATTGGAGAGAAAATGAGTTAAATGTTTTACTTTTAGATTTTACTGTGGAGGTCCATGAAATCAGGATCTTTCACACAGAAGTAACTTTTTGGAAAACAAACGTAAATTTAAGGTGCATCTACAGGGTTTCCAAATGAAAACGTGGAATCTTCAAAGTTAAGTCTTCAGGCAGCTACTTACAGAAGGGAACATCTACCTCCAATTCCACTGCCAAACAATCAAAGAATAAAATGCTTTATGCTCAGACAAATGACATATCACATTATCCACACAATATATTATTAAAGCAAGGAGAAAGTAAAATCATCTGTCTGAAGCACTATTGTGGTTGTTATAGAACCCGAACGTTGCCTGGGATTTAGCTCAAATTGTACCTCGCCTACCTTAGAAGACAAAGGCTCGAGGGCAAGCCTTGTACTGCAGAAAATAAAACTAAACAGAAACAAACAAATGAGAAGGAACCTGAATATTGCCTTAACCTTCAAAATTATGAACAAAAGAACATAACTTACTTCTGAATGCTCCTCTTGAGAATCCATTTATCTGAATATCTTTCATAGAGCCCAAGTAATTTCCCTGATATAAAATCAAATTCTTTGACTAAAAAAGGAATGTGAAATGTAAGTACTCAGCAGATATGCACCTGAAGTCTTCTTAAATTTTGTGTAAAAGATCCAGTTCGTAAGCATGAAATCGGAGGAGGAAATACACATATGCAATGGCTGAAGTGTACACATATACTAAAATTGGATGTGCTCAATCTCCTTATAAATTCACACTTTTTAAAATAAAGTAATTCTTTTGATTTAATTTACTTTATTAAAACACATTTCATTGAGTGAAGTTTGTGAATACTGATTACAGCCCTCATCTTGGAAATGTGTTTAAAATGTTGTTTTCTGTTGATTGTAACAGTAATACTCTCTAGCATATGATCTGTAACTTATTAAGACAGTCTAATGGAATTGTAATGAACAAGTCAAAGCAAAGTGACCACTACAGAGAAGATTTTAGTGAAAACTCCTCACTCGTGGGACCCAATTTATGTTTCCTCCCAAAATGTCACAGCTTCTCATGACCCCAGCAGGCACGGAATCTGAGGGCCTCAGCTTCTGACTGGAAGGTCAAAACAGGGACAACTGTGGGAAATTAAACTGTTCCAAGAAATAACATCAATAAGTCCACTTCTCTATTATTTAATCTCATAAATATTCAAAGGCTGGGGTAATCCAAATGTCAGATTGTTATATCAAACTTATAAAAGTTAAATTTCTTTATGTCAAGTTTTGCTAATCATTTCAGAGTACAAGTTATCAGGAGACACAGAAATATGCCTCTTCCAGAGAGGACTAGTGTCAAATTACTAGTGTCCTCTTTTCTTTGTTGGATTTAACATATGGAGTGTTTAAGGATTGCATGTGGTTATATTACTTACAAAATCGGACCATCTCAAGCATGGGACATTTCAATTTTATAGCAATTTTTAATACATGTGGTATTTCCTAATGGCTGTATCCATCAGGAAAGGTATTTGATGTGTCAACATGGAAATGCCGACCTAGATTTTCCAATTATTTGAACACTAATGTAGCTTTTCCCATAAAGAAGTTTTGTAATTATCCTGAGATTTGGGTGCTATCAGTGTACCCTAGCTGGGGTAATTCATAAGCCACTGAAGTTTGCATCCTAGGTCTAGAGGCTGGAAATATGAGCTCAGTGTGCCAACGTGGCCTCTGCTAAAGAACTTCTGGCTTAATGCACTGCTCACTTCTCACCCTGTTGTCTTAGGGAGAAAAGACTAAGGAGAATGTTCTGAGGTCCCTTCAAAAAAGTACTAATCTTGTTCAGATGCTTTCCACTATCACAATCTAAATCTGTATTCTTACTTCTTAATGCCATGAAATTGGGCTTCATGGAGAATTTTAAAATAAGAGTTTGGGGAAGATCCATTCATTCTCCTGAAGATCCTAGTTATATCTTCAGCTCTGAGAAGTAACTAGAATAGTCTGGTTTATTCAAATCTTGAAAGCACACAATGTCGTGTTAGCCTAATGTTATTAGTTTTTAGTGCTTTCAAGAGAGTTTAGACTCTCTGCACAGAGACTAGTTATGTGTATCAGTTTAAAACTTACAGACCTGCTTACTTTAAAAAAAAATAAAATTAAGGGTGTTCCACAAACAACTATCTTCCATTTTTGTTCCCTCAGACATATTTGTAGTCTGATCTATCATGTGAAGGATCTTGGGAACAAGTTGATATTGTATAATTTTTCCCACTACATTTTCATTGATTGAGAATAGAGATAGATCTTACAGAACTCTAATTTACTTAAGACTGGTGCATACAGAGCAGCACGTAATTTCCAAAAGGATATTTTCATATAAGACTCAGTTGACTGGTGAGTCTGGATGTCACTAACTCATCTATAATTTAAACTTCAAAATAATTCTTTCACAAATTATTTTCTTTTCCTTTTTTTTCCCCCTTGTACCAGGGATAGAACTCAGGACCTTGCATTTGTCAGGCAGGCATGGTGTCACTGAACTAAATCCTTGGCTTTCACAAATTCTAACATACAAATTACATCTAACCGATATGCATCTGACATTACTGAATCATACTGTTTAGAAGTTATAGAACTTTAAGTAATATAAATAAAACTGTCTTAGTATTAACTTCATCAACAAGAGTTACCTAGTTCTACTTCAATGTTACTGTCATTAACCCTTTATCATAAGAGTTATTTGGACAAAACAAATACACATCAAAGAGAACTAGTGGAGACAACTATCTACATGGAGAGGAGCAAGTGAGTCCAGTGGTTGTGTTTGTCCTGCGTGAGGTTCAGTACTACACTGAGGTTTTATTCCTTTGATCTTCACTGTTATTGGCACTGAAAAAGGGTAAAGATGTATAATGACCTAGAGTGCACAAATAAAGGAATGAACTTTGGGTAGAGTATTTCTTAAATTTTCTAAGAGGAAATAAAATGATCACACAATAGGGAGAAGAAAAGGAGAAAAATAATTATTGCATATTACCGAGTTCACATGTTCTATTGATAATAAGTTTGCTCTCACAGAACGAAATCACTCATCATGCTTTGAGAAAAAAATAATATAAAATGAACAGACAACTCAAGCCTAAGATTTTCAGTTCAGAAGAGGTCAGGCACATTCAGGGTGGTATGGCTGCAGGTAACATTTTCAGTTCTAATAGAAACTAATTACTGGTACAAGTTCCAAATTTTGGGATGTTTTTCATGTTCTTTCATAATCATAGAATCTTAAAATCCTTTCTAGTCCTGGTTTAATTTTCAGCAAACCAAAACAACTAAATATTGATAAGCATCCATAATGTTGCTATAACATGAGAAATAATTTAAATCATTAGCAGAAAATACTTAAAATAATTGCTAATTGCTGGGTGTGGTGTCTCATGCCTGTAATCCCAGCACTTGGGAGGTAGAGGCAGGCAGATTGCTGATTTCAAAGCTTCAAGGATTGCCTGGGATACATAGTGAGCTCAGGGCCAGCCTGAATTACAAAACGAGACCCCGTCTAATAAAAAAAAAACTGATAATGAATAAATACTTTAAAAATAAATAATAATGTTACAAGCTTCCTCATTCCTGTATATTACCTTAAATTATATGAGGTAGGTACAGCAGTCTAAACACTTTTATACCCATCAAAACTATACTAGTTAGTTTTTCATTGCCATGGAAAGATGCCTGAAATAAACAAAAGATATATTTATGATAGCCCATTGTTGGCTGGAGACTGCATTCCTTTTGTATCTGGGGAAGACAAAACATTTTATCAAGAATCACATGGTGGAAAAAAGTGCTCAGCTTCATGGTGTTTTGGATGTAAAGCAAGAGATAGGAAGGGCCAAGGTCCAAATACCCTGTCAGGAGCACATGTCCGGCGACCTACTCCCTCCAGTCCCTATACACTAAAGTGTTCACCACCTTCTATAATTCCATCACTTGGGCACAAAGTCTTCAACATAAAAGCTTTTGGGGGAATTTAAGATCCAAATCTTAGGACCACATATGAAAATTATAACGTCTGATTTTTAGAAGTGTGAACTTACTCATAAGTTTTGTGCATGAGCACTTATTTATTATTACTTTTTAATTACTAATTTCTCATAAAAACAACATCTTAGATAATTCCACATAAACTGGCTCTTGCACCATACCTTGTAATATTTTTAATATACAATATGCTCAAATTTTAACATTTTCTATCCAAATGTATTTCAACATTTTTCACTTTATAGTTCTAATTACTATGTATGTTTTTTTACTATGTGTAATGTTTGTAATGACATGTATACTTTACTTTAAAAAGTATTGATATACTCAGGAGGCAGAGACAGGAGGATTGCTGAGTTTGAAGCTTGCCTAGGCTACATAGTGAGCCCAGAGCCAGCCTGAACTACAAAGCGAGACCCTGTCTAAAAAGAAAAAAAAAAAGGATTGATATATGTCTTCAATACCAAGCACAGGGCTTACAAACATTAAGTCATTGATTTGGGCTGGGGATTTGGCTCACATGGTATGACGCTTGTCTTGGAAGTACAAGGGCCTGAGTTCTATCCCTAGTGCTGAAAACAAACAAACCAAAAAAGTCATTCACTTGTGAAAATAAAATTGAGGATAAAATCCTGAACTAGATTCTGCATTAGAAAATACTTTTAGTTGAAATAAGTGAAACGCTAGGGTCTCCAGTTAGTAGTATTTGCAGTGTTGTTATTATGGTCATTATTGTTTTAATTTGATCATTGTATTAAGGCTGTGTACGTGGTCATCCTTAGGAATTCTGAGTGAAGCAGACAATGAATGCTTGTGACATTTCTGCTTGTCTATCAGTTTTTCAGAATTAAAAAAAAGTTTTTCAATATTTAGACAGCTCTTAACACTATACAATTATACTGGGTTATTGCTTGTTTTCTTCTAGCTTCTGCCAAGACAAGCTAATTGAGTGCCTATAGCATGGAGCTAAAGCCTTCTCTATGGTTGATTGCTTTAGATATTTGTGTGGACTTACCACACTGCCAAAATATTAACTTTCTCAAGTTAAATATTCCTTACTGTTGTAGCTTTTTATCATGTAAAGGTTTTCTGATGTCTTCACTGTCCAGTCACTTTCTCTGCAGACGTGAAGGGCTTGGTCTACCGTGTTCTGCAGGCTGTGCTTGACAGCAGTGTGTCTCAGCAGCTGCAGAAACACTTGACAGGAACATTTCCTGATACGGACCCTCGATGCCCACACTTAACAACAGTTTCCCTATCAATTGTCAGACTCTCTGAAAGACAGAAGTTCCTAGCAGCTGGTACAGCTGACAATGACAGTTCGTATTAATGTCAGCTTGTAATGTAAGCAGCAATTTCTAGTGTATTCAGGGCAGCTTTAATTTCCTCGAAGTGACTGGCATTTTTGAACAGCTCTTCTATGCCTCACAGTTGCTGTAAAAAATCCCCTAAGTTATATTCTTGCTGGTTTGGGCTCCAGGGGTGGGAATTCATGTGACTATAAAAATTCACATCTAAGTTTGCTTGATGTTCCATAGCAAATACTGTAGAAACTAAGAATCAACAGAAATTTGTTTTCTCACAATTCTGAAGGGTAGGAAGTCTAAAATCAAGGTATCCAGGTGCTAGGCAATTAGGTGGGGGAGACTGAAGTAGAGAAGAGGAAGAGGGAGGGAGAAAGAAATGGAAGGAAAGAAAGGGCCTGAGAAGGGAGGAGAGAGATGCCTAATGTTATTTCTTTCCTTACAAGAGAGTCGGATTAGGGCTCCATGCTTACAAACTTATTTACCATTACTGATCCTTTAGGTGTATCTCCAGTAAAGTGATGTAACATGTCTAGGATTCCAAATTCAAACATAATAGGGGAACTTTAGTCCACAGTATTCAGTTCCTGGATGCTTCACAACTTCATATTTTTGCATGGAAACTATATTCATACCCCACCAACAGGCCTCAAAGTACCTCTGGCATTAATTTCAGGGTCCAATTCCAAACTCTTTCTTAAATGTCATCATATAACATAAGTGAGACACAAAAAGTAGGATTCATTCTGGGCAGAATTCCTCTGTAGCTGTGAACGTGTGAGAAAAGGTACATTATTTATACTGTTTTGAAATGCATGGATGTTCAGGGAAAGGGCTTCTACTCTAAACACTTTGGAAGGAAGGAAAGGATGATAGATCTGAAGCAAGTCGAAACAGTAGGGAGGTGGTTTCCGTCAGAGCTTAGGGCTCAAGAAGAAACTCGCGCAGGTGATGCTGTGCCCAGCGGCATTGGGCTCTCCTCACTATGCTTCTCTCTCTCGATGCTTCTTCATTTTGCCTGGAAGTGTCTGTTCTTACAGTCCTGTCCCCCGTCATGGCTTCTGTTGAAACTGATATTTAAGTCCACAAGTCACAGCTGTAATCTCTTTATTGAGTATCTGCTCAAACACATCTTCAGTATTCTTATCAGAACAACTTTTTAATTCATTTTTTCTCTTTTTTTGCAATAAGGATAAGATAAAAATTTCCCAACTTTGTAAGTTTTTTTTTTTTTTGGTCTAACAGTTTTCTCTTCTCTTTTCCTATTGATATAAACACTTAAGAACAAATAAGATTTATTCAATATTTTGCTGAATGAATATATTTTTTCAAATAGATTCATTACCCAAAAATTCTAACTTTCATAGAAAACTTGAGCACAGTTCCTTCACTCTGTAATTTGCTTCCCACTTTGTATTACTTTCCTTCATATTTCTACCAGTTTTTTCATTATGAACTGAGTTCTCACAAATCACATTTGAAATTCAGATTTCTAGAACATCTCTTTTCTTTCAGCCTCCATCCGTTATCAAGTTGTTTTTTTTTTTCAATTTTTTCATTACCATGTTTAAATGTTTTCCCCACTTTAAGCATTCCTTATCACAGCATTCCTTGTCTTGGTATAGAAATCTGTATGAGGTACTTTTCTCAAAACAAGCAGAATGAATGCAAATTCACACACATCCACAAGTGGAATAGCTATCAAGCTGTAGAGTAATAAGAGACACAAGATCCCAGTGGGGTTTATCTCAGGGGCATAATGCTTGCCTGACAAGCTGAATTTGATACCTGGTAACCATATATCACAATACTGGGGATGGTGACTCACGCCCACCAGCAATCAGTACCGCGTACCACAGTGCTGGGCGTGATGACTCATGCCTGTAATCCCAGAACTAAGGAGGCAGAGGCAGGAGGATTGCTGAGTTCGAGCCTTGCCTGGGCTACAGAGTGAGTTCCGGGTGAGCCTGAACTACAAAGTGAGACTGTCTCAAAAAATTAAAAAAATAAAATAAAATAAAATAAAATTAAATTAAATTAAATTAAATTAAATTAAATTGAAATATCTGCAGTGGTAAAGCTGAACATTGATGGTGGAAATGGCAGCTTTGTGACTCAAGAATAGTTGACATTTTGGTTTAAATCTAGGCAAGGAAAGACAGATTTCACCTCACCATGTCAAAAATGAGGAGTTTCATTATACTGACAAAAGAACTGAATTGTACAAACTTTCTGTTCTTAGTCCTTAATTGGATGGGGACCACACATTTTATGAATTCTACTCTATTTTACATGGCTTATTGATTTAAATGTCAATGTCTTCCCTAAATATCTAAAATATTTCTTTTCAGAGAAGTATCTGGGCACCTAAGAGTCCGTTGAATATGAAACATAAAATTAATCATCACATCTGTGTATTCAACATTTCATTTGTGAAATAAAACTTTAAATAGAGACAGGGCATTTGCTAGAATCGATTCGTAAAAAATTAAAAAAAAATTAAAAAAAGCAGACAACTTGTAAATATTCCCAGATCAGAAGCTGGTTCCTGCAGAGTTCCTGCTGAGTTTTCTAGTGACAATCACAGCGGATTTGATTCTTTCCCAAGAGCCTGCACCGAGATGAAAATCTCTCTAGTCCTATACTTTCGATTCTACTTTAGACTTCTTTGGAGAGATCATGGAGTCTCTATAAGAATACTTCAAAACAAGAATATATACACTTTACAAATTTATTTAATTTCTTTTAATGAAAATGTTAACGTTTTGTATCTATCAGCATGATTTGGCAACTTGAGTATCGAACACCTAGTAGATTAACAAACTGCACTTCTGGGGGTATCTTTAGCGGGTTTCGACAGATGAGAGCGAGACCTGTAAACGGAGAGGATTCTCCCCGCTGTGAGTCGCAGCCTTTCAGTAAGCCTGTGACCCGGATGGAATCAAAGGGAGAGGAAGAGGAAGCTGGGATTTTCAAAGCGCTCCATTCTATTTAAGGAGATGTGATTTATCCTGCTGTTTCCTGCAGATTTTGACCCAATTTCTTCAGCTTCCAAGGTAGACTTGTAGCAACAACTCTCCAGAGAGCTTCCAGATCCCCTGTCTTGGACAGATGCTCTGTCTTTGAACTCTTTTTCCTACCACTTCTAGATTCTTGG
The DNA here is from genome assembly GCA_004025085.1 of Thryonomys swinderianus. Classification (NCBI taxonomy): domain Eukaryota; kingdom Metazoa; phylum Chordata; class Mammalia; order Rodentia; family Thryonomyidae; genus Thryonomys; species Thryonomys swinderianus. Next base: position 17,692 of record PVIC010010536.1, read on the forward strand.
GCTGTGCACACACAGGGTTCACTGTCTGTTGAGCTTGCACAGAGCCGTACTGAGCCCTCCTTTTCCCATCCAATCTTATACCCTGATATCTTTATCTAATAAATCCCTCCATATATACATTCCCTTAAATTATTCATTCTCTGCCAACTGTGAAAAGACTAAAACAACATTAAATAATTTTGTTTTCATTAATCTTATTATATTTCTCATATACTCACATAAATGATCATGTTGTCTAATATTTATTCTATATGTATCGCTATCATAAAACACCTGAGGTTAGTTAACTTTACAGAGAGAAGTGCTTTACTGATTCACAATTCTTTTAGTTCAAAGAACATATTTTATGATAGCCTTCCTGCTGTCAGATGTGTGTGTGTGTGTGTGTGTATGCACGTGCATGTGTGTAGGTCATAATCTTTCTAGTTCTTATTAAGGAACTGGTATACAATCAGGGATCAGACTGTAACCATTTATAACCCTCATCACCTCCCACCACAAAACATCAGAGCCACATTAATTTTTAAATTTTTCTTACCTCACAATGTGGATTACATTTCAACACATTAACTCCCGAGAGAAACACTCAAACCATGTCTGTAGAGTCCTAATGGTATACATCGCTGTTCCAATGAAGGATAAAATCATTCTAGCTATAGTGTATTTTTAAAGGATTACTCGTTACAATATTAAATGAAAACTCCAAAGCCTCTCTGAGATTCAAGGCAAATGTTCTACATCATGAGTCTGTAATATCAAACCAAATCATCTACTGCCAATGTACCACGGTATACTTTTAATATGTGAGGCACCCATCCCTACTCTGAAGAGGAAACGTATGGAAAAAGAAAGCAATAATCACCCCAAAGCAAGACCTAAATCCACAACGGCACGCGCTCATTCATGAACACGCTAACTCACCCGCGCAGGGTTCCCGAGCGGCTGGCGTCGAGCCCTGGGGCTGCGCGTCCGCCGTCGCCCCTGCGCCGCTCACTTCCCGAGCCTGGCTGCGCAGGCGTCCCCGCCCCGACGCCGCAATTTCGCAGATGACCTTTGAGGCTTCTTTACCGCTTGTCTCACGGCCAACCAACCGCCGCCCTTTGCGGCCTTCTGAGGAATCTCCCCGAATGGTTTCTCTGTTGCGTTGATTCTTCGCGCCTACTCTGCCTCCTTCTGGGCTGGGACGTGGGTTTTCTCTTTCGGCCCCGCCCCCCACGTTCAGCAGAAATTTCACTGAAAGCTGCCAGTACTCATGTTGCGCGTTTAATATTTTGCTTTCCAGATATTTCTTCTTTGAAATTTCTTCAGCCATCTTTAAATTTGGTTTTCCATGAAGCTGTAGAGCATGAGTGCAGTACAAATTCTTTGCTTTAGGGTAACAAGGCTGACCTTCCTGACCTTTCCCAGAATCCTCACTTCTATCAGACTCTTTCCCTGGTCTCAGCTTCCCTGGGATTTCCCTTCGTGCTTTACTTACAAAACTCTAGGCTTTTATTTTGTCTGACCCTTCGGTACATCCAGCTTCACCTCAGAACCATTTCCAGCTTTGGGGGGGAAGACTCTTTTCCCATGTATCAATTTCCTGAATTAATCTGCTTTCTATCGCCATAATAAATACATAAAGGTGAAAACTTTCTAAAGCAAAGCGCTTTATTTTAGTTCACAATTCTGAAATTTCAAGGGCCACCTCTAGGGAGGACCTTGTCACTGTCAAGTCCCAAGATGGTCATCACGTGGCAAGGGACTAAAAAAGCAGTATAGAATTCAATATGTCAAAGGATAAATCAGCCCTGATTTTAATGACTTATTTACTGAGTTTATCTAATGCTAGTCTCATACCTTTCGTTTCTAACTACCATGGTTAGACTCCCTCAACACTGTGGCTGGACGGTGTCACACCCCTTACTTGCAGTGCAAATTAGATTTCAACACATGAACCCTCGGAGGGCATACTCCAACTACGTAGAAAGCATAGCAGACACTGTTTGATAATTTCTGTTTCCCCCAAGAGTACATTGTCCCTACTCTTTCAAAAGATATTTTGATGCAAATTTAAATGTACTGGAATGACTCTGCTTTATTGTCTGCTTATAGAGCAGTACTAGAAATTGAATGAAGGAACTTCATACTGAACTACTTCTCTAGTTTCCTTTTATTTTTATTTATTTATGTATTTTTATTGTGAAACCTAGTCTCGCTAGCCCCTAAGCTACACAGGATACGTCTGAGTTTGCCACCCTCCTGCTGGATTGCCGGGATTACGGGCATGAGACCCCAAGCACACCTTCCACACCCTTCTTAATGTTGTTTCTCAACTTTCAGAATTTCCTTCTTACCTCGTTCATATTCTGCATGAACTACTGTTTCATTTGGAGACTTCAAGTACAAGCTGAAGAAAGAGGGCAGAGTTAATATAGGAATTTAGCTCTGAAAACGGGATGTAAGAAGCTAAGAGGGTAAGAGAAAGGTCAAGGTTGCTGATGACATGGAAAGGCTACTCAGACTTAGTTGTTTATCCACCCACTTTCAGTCGTTTGTTTTGTTTTTTGTTTTTTGTTTTTTTTGTTTTGTTTTTTAGGTAGACATTGTGAAATTATACTTTGGGCTATGTTTCCCTTACAAGCAGAGAATTTCCTAGGGAATAGCCCCGATAAGAAAGCAGAAAGCAGGATGCCATGCGCTGTACTGGGAGAACAGATGCCAAGTCTGCACTCACAGAAAATATCCAAGAGAGGCCTGAGTAGCCTCAGAGTTGGCATGAAGTTAAGGGCTCTTGAAAATACTTCAACAATAAGCAGAAGTTTAAATGGATACAGAGATGGTCCAACATAAAGTTGTAAATGTAATATACTCTAGTTAATGAATTAAGGACAAAAACATATGGCAATCTCAATAGACACAGAAAAGAAATTGACAAAGCCCCCAAGTCCAACCATAATGTAAACCCACAGAAAACTGGAATAGACAATCTCTATCTCAGTTTGAAAAGAATCAATCTGACTAACCAAGAGCTAATGCTCAAAAAACTTAAATTTTTTACTCTGAAATCAGGAATAAGATGGCATGCCCACCACCCCTCCTGTTCTATGTAGTTCTGGAAACATTAGCCTCAACAATCAAACAGAAAGAAATAAATGGCACAAGGACAGGGAAGGAAGAAGTTAAAATGTCATTATCTCCAGATGACAGGATGCTCTTCATACAAGGCTGCCAAAACTTCACCAAGAAAATCTCCTAGACATAATAATCAAATTCAGTGCCATAGCTGGATACAAAGTCAATAATTGAAACTCAATAGGATTCTTGTATACAAGTAACAAACTCATTGAGAGAGAGTCAGGAAAATCACACCTTTCATAGTAACAACAAAACTCAAATAGTTAAGAATTAATCTGACAGAGGAAATAAAAACCTTTTATGTTGTAAACTATGGAAATGTGAAAAAAAATAGGTAAAAAAGCTATTTGAACATAGACAGCTATGCCTCATTCTTACAGTGGAAGATCTAATATAGTTAAAGTCACCATACTTCTAAAATTATTATGCAGATATAATTAAATCATCATCAGAATACCAATTGCACATCTCACAGAGTTAGGAGAAATAATTTTAAAATATTATTTGGAACCAGAAAAGGTCTAGTGTCAGAGACACCTACAGTGAGTCTCCAGTCTCCACCTGTCCAGTACTCTTCGAAAGGTTGAAGAACAACTTCCAGCCAAGTGAAAGAGAAAGCGGGAACGGAGATGGCCTGTGCTGCTTTGGCATTAGGCAGAGGTCTGTCTTGTCCACTGATTTCTATTGTCCATCAATTAGAATAAAGATGTAATACATGTATATATGTGCAGTATGTGGAATTACCGTGGAAACTAATGCAGGTAAAGCTTTCAAGAGAGAACTCAAAACATTTTCAAATTAGAACCAAGATAAAATATATAGTTATAATTAGAACACTGTCCTTCAAGCTATGAAGGTATGGATTGTGGGAATGGAATTCGGGTGACAATTTACTCCGAGTTCACCTCCGATGTGATCTCATACTAGCCCCACAGTTTCATAGGCCATTACTTTGGCCTCGGCTGTGGTCACTAGCAGGAAGTCCTATTGACTACCGCAGTGCTTGGATGATACTGCTGTGAGTCATGTAGCTTCGGTCAGACTCCCTTCATGTAAGAAGGCAAGGGAGGGATTTAACTCTGCAGCCTGCCACTGCCTCCAGCATGCTTTTGGCACAATCCACATTGCAGGCTCTGACAGTGTAGAATAGTAAAAGTAATTCTGAGCAATAAAGGCAAAGCAGGGGACATCACAATCCCTGACTTGAAATCATACTACAAAGCTACAGTGATAAAAACAGCTTGGTGTTGGCACAAACTAGCAAACAAAATAGATCTGAGACTCAGTCAACTGTATTAGAAGATGCAAAAGAACTCTAAATGTATTCAGCCACCATATCCTTGACAAAGGGATCCAACACCTCCACCGCAAAAAAGGTAGTCTCTTCAGTATACAGAGCCGACAAGAGGAGCTTTCCACAAGATGAAGATTAAACCTAGACCTGTATCTCTCACCATGCACTAAATTACAATCAAAATGAATCAAAGATATAAATATTAAAATAAACACATGAAATCTGCTGGAAGAAAGAATGACTAGAACACTTGAAGACATGTGTTGTTTAGTTCACTTCATGAACTAAACCTTGATGCATAAAAAATATTACAAAGAATCAACAACTGAGAACTCAGCATCACTTAGAATGTTATACATTTTCTCCAGGTAAATGTAACATTTTTAAAAAAAGCTTTAATACAAAACATGTTACTTTCCTGTATACAATTTTTGATAGATTGTGTATATTTTAATCATATCATTTTACCGCATATAGAAAATAATTCACCTTATTCTTCCAACCCAAAATTTTACACAAAATTCTCAAGATCTCATCACATTTTTAAGATATGTGTACCCCAAAATGATTCATTTTTGAATCTTCTGTTAAAGTCCCATAATGAAATAATACATTTTCATGTGGCATATGCAAGAAAATTAGTCTTTAGTTGATTTGAGAAAATGATTCTATGAAACATTTTACCAAAGACTAAAAGAATCAATAAAGGTGAGCACCTACTGTTGCAAATATCTGCTTTCAAATTCTTCAGAAAAATGAAAACTTACATTTTATGTTTTAATAAGGCAATCTACATGATAGGCAAAATAATATTTCCAATTTTAATACATAAAACACTACTTAAGAAAATTTAGCCATGAGAAATGCTGCAGTATCTTATTAACTTGTTTAGCATTTAAAAAGTCATGTTACACACTAAAAGGTGATAGGCTAATGCTAAGATTTCTAAGGGCTTCAAATATTAAAATTCAAAGTTTGAACATTGAGCATGTACTAGAGTAGTTTTGTGCATTCAAAGATGGAAGACCATAAAATAAAAGCAGCAGAAAACAACAGATATGCAGAGTGTTGTCACCTATTCAAATGTAACAGACATGGTATTAAACACGTATGTGCTGTTGTTAATACACATAAAAATGAAATAGTTTGAGAAGAGTTATAATATCATGCAAAGTAAATGTACATTTCATTGTTGACCATTTATTTGTCTCCACTATTAATAACAATTGCTATCATTGGTAATAATGAGAATTATGCAAAAACTAGAAAAGGAATTATAAGACCATTTTGTCACTCTTTCTGTAAATGATACTGGTATTTGTTAAATAATTAACTGTTAATTATTTGTTAAATAATATTTATTTGTTAAATAATTTGTTATTTATATATTTAAATATTCTTTGTTAAATAATAATTATTTGTTAAATAATTAAATAACGAATTTTCTCAACCCAATTTTTATTTAAATGGTAGTATAAAGGTCATATAGATTACTCATAGATAATTTTTGAAAATAAAATATACTAAATAATGCAAAACATTTTGCAAATTATATCCATGTGCTGCTGTTAGTAGCCACACATCAAGATTTTAAAAGAGCTCTATAATTTAGACTGGGTCTTCCTTTATTTTTTGAAACATTTCTCTTGTATTGGAAAGAATTATTAATCTTATTTTCAAATTATCCTCAGATCCATAGTATAAAATGAATGGGACTGTATTAATTATTAAAGATTAAGGACATAAAAATTTCTCCAGCTACATTCATAGAAATAGGTTGTACCGTCACTATCAGCCAGTAACATAGAAAATACATTAGGAAATATCTGTTGAATCAAAACTTGCTTCTTTATGTTTAAATTTACATTTTACACACTTTTAAAATGTTTATTATTGTATTGTATGATCTTTAAGGCACAAAGACTGTCTATCTTACAGATACCTATTCAATAGTAAGAATGAGAAAGCCACTAAAAATAGATATTTGTCCCCACTTTGTAATAGAAACAGTGATTTGAGCTGGGATGTAGCAATAGGAATTTTGAGCCTTCTGTTCTTGGAATAAAAGACATGCTCCATTTGAAGGAAGAAAGATATATTTCAGCTCATGGTTTCACAGGTGTTTTCCATGGTTGGATGGTTGTGTGACAGAAACATCATGGCAGAAAAAGACAGCAGAAGAAGATTGCTCCCTTCCTGACAGCCAAGAAACAGAAAGTGGAAGAAATCCAGAAAGCCAAGAAGGGGCTCAGAGATATGATGAACCCTCCTAGTTTAAATCCCCGAGGACTATGTCCTCAAATCACAGACAACTTTCCAAAGCAAATTCAGCTAGAAACTCACCAATACATTCACTTATTAATGACAACATTCTCATAATCTAATCCCTCACTGAATCCTGCCTATGAAAACATGCAGTCCCCCTTCTTGGAGGACATTTTTTCTCTAAACTATCGATATGGTTGTATAGGGCCGAAGGGTTAGCTCAGCGGTTCCGGCGCCTGCCTTGCAAGCGCAAGGTCCTGAGTTTGATCCCCAGTAACCACATATAATGCTGGCGTGGAGACACGCCCACCAACAATCAACACCCCATACCACAATGCCAGACGTGGTGGCTCACGCCTCTCATCCCAGCACTCGGGAGGCAGAGACAGGAGGATTGCTGAGTTCGCAGCGGCTTTCCTGGGCACCATAGTGAGCTCAGGGCCAGCCTGAACTACAAAGCGAGACCCTGTCTCAAAAGCAAAAAAAAAAAAAAAAAAATGGTTGTACAGTTTCACTCCTCAATTTATGTTTTCTATGCAGTGAATGACTACTTTATGATGTTATATTGATTGATTATTTTATTGGTATCTACCTATATCTCTAACACCAGTAATACTATGATTTCTATTTTTAGATGATGAATTACTTTAAATAATTGATCATATCATCCATGAGATATACATTAACTCAAAAGCCAATTCCTAGGTATCTTCAAAATTTCAAGGTTCCATAAGGTATTCTAAAAGTAAAAGGAAATAAAGCCTATGCATATAGGGATGGTGTGTTGTGAGGAGGATAAAGTAGTGGGAACGAATAAGAATTAAAATGTGGTACATACATAGTGTATACATAAAATATAGCAATAAAATCAATTTGAAAATAATAAAGGGAGAAAACATGAAAAATTGGCTGAGACATTTTTATTCACTGTTTCACTTCCTGTTTTATTAAAATTAAGTCATACAAGAGCAATACTCAGATTTCTGAGACTCTTGCAGGCTCCTCTCATTGGATAGGTAATATTCTGCTCAAACAGAAGTCAAATGTAATGATTAGGCTCAGTGTTGACCTTCTGAGGAAATTGGATGCAGTTCTTCATAAATAGAACTGTGGAAAGAATTAAGTCCACAAATTAAGATACTGCTGGAGAATGAAAGATATTTTAAGTTCAACTAGAAATTAAAAATTAGTGTTTTACTTTTTGAAGTATATGTTTGTGAATATCATGATTCATTGTAGCATTTAAATATTATGTTACTGCCAAGCACTGTTAACTTGAATAATACCTTAAAAGTTAAATTCCTTTTGAAATTGGATAGACTTCATTTTTCTTTGAATCTTGCTGCTTCTCCCCCCAAAAAATAAGAGAGAAGGAAAAAGGAAAATACAATAAAAGAAAATGAATAAGACTAGATTTCCTATGCTGTTAGTGATTTTGTCAAAAGTGACCACTTTAGGCCTATAACCTTTTTAAAGTTCAGTGGTAGTTTTTGGAGTTTATAGAATTACAGAACTATATTCTCAGACTTGGAACCTTGTCAGCCTTTTATGTGCTGTCACCTAGGAAAGGAGAGTCACCATGGATACTTAGACTTTGGGTTAGGTTTTCTTTTTCTTGACTCCCACAGTTCTCCGCATTAAAGATGAAGACAAAACTAAGCATACATTTACAGTAAAGTGACTAGAAATAAGAAAATATTAAGTTGTTGAAAGAAACTACCAAATTTGGATTCATTAATAAGACAGCTTTTCAGATGGTGATTTGAATATGTTAAAAATACGTATAGGAAGCACGTAACTTCAGTTAATAGACAAATCTAAAGTTCACTTAAAAATCTAACACATAATCTGAATAAATACTACATTTATAAGTCTCATATTTTTCCTTTTACTACTACCTTATTGCAGGGTGTTCATGAATTTTGGCAGTGAGGACACATAATATGATTTTTTTTCAGAATTACGGCACCTCAGAATTGGGCTCTCACTTTGTGGTTCAGATTTGGGCTGTACAGCCTGAACAGGTGCGGAGTCATGAGCTCTTTTAGTGGCTCTCCACACATTCGGGGTCTGGTTGAAAGCCATTGGATGGCTATGGTTGTCTCTTTGCCAAGAAGAAAAATCTTCCCAAACAGGAACAGATGTTAACATGGGCACAATGATCTGCAACAATGCAATTTTTAATCTTACTTTTATAGAAATATTTTCCTCCATAAAATGTTCCTACATTCCATTGTATAGAATAATAATGTTGCTGCAAAATTCTTATCATTTCCAAATAAACAATGAAATGCTACATAGTGAAGATGTAATAGTTTAGAAAATAGGTAACCCATTTTGATTTATTGGATATAGAATTTCACAAAATGCAGATGAGTTTTAACAGTTTGACTTAAATCCAATAATAAAGATTACATGACACTCGTATTATAGATATATGCGATGAATTTTGAAATAATGTTTTACATAATCTGATTTTCAAAGAAATTCATGCTGTCAGATGAACTTTCATCACTTTTCTATAACTTTTTAAGTATTATTTTTGATACAATATTTTGAATTTATCTAAATGCACTCTAGAAGTTGAAAGTCACAGTTGAATGCTTTTTTTTTGTAGCCAAATTTAAATTCAATGAATAATTTTCAAGGAAAGGTGTTAATAATGGATTGGCACTATTACTAGCTTTGTAATACTTCTTCGTTGCTTTAGGCAATCTTTTTCTTTTACTAGTAAATGTATTACTATTAGCTACAGATATAAAAATGGTGCCTAGGATTCTTTTTGTTCATGGAACAGTGGTTTATCACAGAATAAATTGGAGAATGCTATTAATTTATATAGGCATTCAAGATACTGCCAGGGAAAGTGTTTCAAATGTGATTCTGTTGAAGTTTAATTTTAGAAATTTATACATGTCCAGATGTATATACACATTATGTGCACAATACTACTTAATGTTTTTACATTTACTTCATATTCTTTCATCTGGAAAACACTGAATTGATTGAAATGGGAGAATGCATTTTGGCATTACAAAGATAAAGAATGATTGATTCCAAATGTAATCTTGAGTTCTTTTTGAAAATAGCAGCTATTTTTTCTGTGTTTACACTCATAAGAATTTTACTTTAACACATTGTTTATGTGGCATTGAAATATTCAAATTAGAAAAAGAAAATTGCAACTTAGTTTCATTATTTTGTAATAGATTAATGATTAGTTGAAATCATACAATATTTACTTGGTGCCATTATTTCTAATCTCAAATATACATTTTAATAAAACGAGTATAAAGCTGTTAGTATTTCAAGTGTTGAGTTTGCCAAACCATGATTGTTAAAAGTAATACCTCAATGTATGCAGGTCACATGAGTAATTTAACTAGAGCAGCTGGATAACTTGACTGTAGTCATTAGAACTACACTATAGCCTACTAGCAAATTCTTTTCTGTCACGTCCGCCTCGACCAGCAAGGAAGACACTACCCCGTGAGAGTTCTTCCTCAAGCAGTTTATTCAGGAACCTTGAAACATCTTCTGACCCCGGGGAGAAACGCCCACAGGCTTAAGTACCCTTAGGTCAGCCAATCTCAGTGGGCCACGTGGGCAAAGCAGATAGGCTACTCTAATGCGGAAACAGGCACCTGAAGCAAGCACAGCCACATAAGGACTTGTTTACCACGGAGAGCGCTCGCGGAAACCGGCGCCATCTTAGGGGTGCGGTACGTCGCAGCTCTCCACACTTTTCTTGCTTTTTTTTTAATTATCTTTTGATATTGTGGATTATACCCTTCTCCTTTGTACCAAGCTACTTTCCCAGTCCACTTCATCGTATGTGTTTATTTTATTTTATTGAAAAAGGGTCTCCCTTAGTCAATGGATTACTAGGATGGGTTGAACTTGTGTGATCTTTCTGCCTCAGCCTCCTGGAGACTGGCGTGAGGTCTAGTTCCACCATGCCTCGTTATTCAGGCTCCTGTTAAATGATATGCTATAGCTATTTCTCATAGGGCTACTTATCTTCCAAATATTGAGAAAAAGGGAAACATCTCTGAGCAGGTGTGATTTGGAGCCATACGAAAAGGCAGAGAGACTCAGGTCATGGAAGGTAGAGACCCTTGGTCTCTGTGTACAGGTGAGTGTGTCAGACACACACCTTCCAAGTGAACACCGGCTGTGGTTGACATTTTCCCTCTTCTTTGGAAGTAAATTGACTTTCTCTCATTCTGCATTTAGTACCTAGATATAAATATTAGCTGAAAAAAGAAAGAAATATTTTCTCCTGAAATTTATAAACTGAATGTTAATATCTAAAGTATGAACTCTGACCAATGAAGACAGATTAGCCTGTCTTCAGCTATCACACTGGCATCAAAAGTGTTAAAACAAAGTAATAGTCGATAGGAAACAATGTTGCCTTTGGACACAAGAAAAACAAAAGATCAATAAACTCTACACCTTAGAATAAGAACAACAGAGTATCTTGGTTAAATTACAGTAATGTGTACAGCCAGTTTACCTGAGTTGTGTTAAATCTTGAAGTATTAAAGATATCTGCAGAACACATTAATGTGACATATTGATTTGATTTATTTGACTACAATTATTTTCATAATGTGTATTCCATAATCTTAGTTGTTGTTGTTTTTTTTTTTTTTGAAGGGCCTCGCTTTGTGGTTCAGGCTGCCCCTGAGCTCACTGTGTAGCCCAGGCAAGCCTCGAACTCAGCAATCAGAAGTTGTCCTGCCTCTGCCTCCCGAGTGCAGGGATTACAGATATGAGCCACCACGCCCAGCTCCATAATCATAGTTTTAATTCTAGACATAATCTTGTTTCCTTAATAAAGGCTTAATTGTTGATTATGCTCAGACCTTACCTCATAATGAATTGTTCTAGTATTATTACAATTAATAACTAAGAAGAAGAAAACTAAATTTTAGAGAAATACTTTGCTAGTAACTTTTACTTATTTAGCATAGAATTATTAGTATGAAGTGATCATTTCCCTTCTTATTTAATGTATCTAGCACCATTTTGGGGTAACAGGGGAAATTAATCATTGTAATAATATAAGAAGAAATAAGAATGTCTAGAGCCTTCAATGAAATTACCTAACAGTCAGTCTTTAGGTGAGTTCAGATGGAAATTTTAAGTTTACCTGAAAATCTTTGTGAAATAGTGAACTTAATTTTGGCAAAATAACTATAATTATTGGAAAAGATTTTCTTTTGTTGTGATTTTTTTCATTAGCACAAGTCAACTGATTTTTAAGTGGTATTAAAAATAGGGTAGAGCCGGGCATGGTGGCTCACGCCTGTAATGCCAGCACTCGGGAGGCAGAGACAGGAGGATTGCTGAATTTGAGGCTTGCCTGGGCTACACAGTGAGCTCAGGGCCAGCCTGAACTACAAAGCAAGACCCTTTCTCAAAAAAAAAAAAAAAAAGGGTAGAAAAAGGAAAATGATAATGTTAAAAATATTTCCACTAGACTAAGTAAGAGTGAAGAATGCAAAATTGAAATTATGGCTAATAAGGTGGAAATTTTATTCATAGGAGCTCAAAAAAGGCAGAAAAAAATACCAAAACACTTAATTTTGGATTCTCTGACTCCAGTTCACTCAGTCAAGTGTTTAAGTAATAAAAACAATCTATGTTTTAGGAGATCGGGTTTATAACTACCCAACAGTATCCAGTAATAACTATCATCCATATCCCATAAACAGCATACAAACAACCACCATGCCACATGGTGGTGACATGTTCTAATACTGTTCCTGGTTGTCAATAGAATAAAGTCAGTCAAGTAATTAACAAAATATAGCCACCCTACATTTAAAGAATCAAAAGAAATTCCTGGACATCCACTGTTGCTCAAAACTTAACATCTAAGGGGACATAATAAGAATAGTCACACACTGAATCTAATCACTAAAGAGTGAAGGAATATAATTATAAAAATATACTGTGCTGCTAAATCCATTTTAATTCGAATTGTTTGGATCAAAGTCTTTAACCTTGACATTATGCAGACTGTCCAGGTGATGGAGGAGTATAAAGGTGAACACTGGACTATATTTAATAGTGAGAACAGAGATAACTCCACAGATAATTTTTTTTTTTC